>NMRB01000059.1:276044-316272 GCA_002633025.1 Notospermus geniculatus
TTTAGCCATCTCTATCCATGTCTCTGAAAAATGGGTCCAAAGTCGGCTGTTACCACCAACCCCGTTAAAAAATGTCGGGGTTGGTTGTAACACATGTTGGGGTAGGTTGTAACACGTGTTGGGGCTAGGTTGTCCGAGGTAAGATTGAGTGGGATTCTGTGTTTTGGAACTGATAAGTAAAATCAATGTATTTTTTGCTTGGTGGAGAACTTGGTAGGCCCCTATACCCTGGACTACAGATCTTGTGCCACTGTAAGAGTAGGGCCAACAAAATCCAGCACCAGCTAAATTAATCGATGTCCCATGAATCCCCAATCCCCTACACCAACAAAAGAGGTTGGTTTAGGGGCCAATAAGAACTAGAACTAGAAGTAGAAAAGTGGAGTAGGTTTTAACAGGTTTGGAGCAGGTTCTAACATGTTACAACGTGCCCCATCAAATTTGTTACAACCAACCCCACCCTTTAGTTCAGGTCAAATGTGTGCTGCGATATCTATGCATGTGAAAGTGGGCTTTATCACGCTGGACCAGTTGTACAGGCTTTACATCATTATTCAAATAGTATCCAAACAAACTTCTAAAACTGCACAGGCAGTGAAGCAGGAGAGCTTTTCTGATCATGTCATGTTTTTACTTTCATGTACTAAAAACGGTTTTTGTCAATTTTTTTGAGAGTGAATTCGTATAGTCAGATGCCCTTTGGTACAAAGGTGGTCGATATCAGTGCCAATATATGTGAGGAAGCCCAGCCCTTCCCAGCGGATATTCAAGGAAATATTAGCCCTGTTACAACCTACCCCTGTTACAACCAGCCCCGGTCTCCCCTACTCTTTGTTCACTTGTGAAAATGTTGATAATTGTGAACGCGAACGGCCCCTAAGACAAAAACATTCGGTGAAATAGATATTCAGTTTTAATATTTGATGTACAATGTACCGATGAAAAGGCAAAGCTATTTTAATGGGCCCCGCCTGCTGCATCAATACTCGTCGGGATACCGGTCCCTCTACTTCTGTGGAAACCTTTGATGGTGTGCTCAATGCGGACATACTTCCTCAAACTGGATTGGTCTTCAAATGGTTTGTTGACTCTTCGACCGTATGATGATGATGAGAGGACTGCAACGGCCCGGTTCTGCTCCTGAAAGAGATGGTGATCTTATGAATGGACAAAAAGTCCTCGACCTGACACTCCGACAATCGTCTGTTTTCGCGCAAGCGGGGTTCATTAGGGAGTTTTCGCAAAGCCCCGAAACGCCAACGCGAACGTCTATCCTTTTGTTCAGTGCTGTCTTCGTGGCATCGAACAATGGGTTTGGCGTTCGCGTTGACGTTTCGGGGGCTTTGCGAAAACTCCCTATTGGCACACGGATCCGGTCCGTTTGCCCTAGTTTTCCGGTTACCGACAACGCAAAAGTCAATTTGATCGATTTTTACGGACCAGGGACATTATTCACGAACCCCCGCAACTCTACGGAGTGCGTAAACTATTGCACATTTGCGGACAACCTATTGTTCACTATCAGCCTGACAAAGGATTTGCGTTCCCTTAAAAGTTACGGGGGCTTTGTGAATAAGGTCCCAGGACCCATGTTCCCGAAGCCGTCGTAAGGTTAACGATGTCGTTACGCTATGCACTTTACCAGTTTTAACGACATCGTTAACCTAACGAAGGCTTCGGGAACATGGGTGAATCGGACAAAATCCGTGCGCCAATCAACCGCGCTTTAATCCAAGCCATCCTCCCACAGCAGGGCTTTGGTCTCGTTCCTCTTCATACACTCCACATACGTGAGCGGATGAAGAGGAGCGAGCTAAAAACCCCTGCTGTGGGATGATGATCCAAGCGCACATTTGCGACAAAACTCAATGCGCTAGGGGTGCCTGTTAAAATCGACTGACCTGGCTGAATGACGAGTGGACAGCGTTGGGCCCGGGGCGTTGGGTCAGTCAGCTTTAAAAACACCCCTAAAGCATTGAGTTTTGCCGCAAATGTGCGCAAGGTTTAGACTCAATAAAAACATCCGCCCTTTGGTACAAACTCCGTTTCGGTGGAATAAAGTTCCAATTCGGTCCGATTTGGTCTTCTTATGAGCCGTGGTACTGCGATGATCTTGAACTATTCGGCTGTTTGGTACGACGACCATTGCACTCGCAGGTGACGAGAGCGAGCTTCTCCAGATTTTCGTTTTATTTGTAAGTTTTTTTAGTGAAGGTTGGAAGTCTACTCTCTGGAATGTACCTCACTGTGCACGTTCAGACCGACTGTGTGTTCCCGGTCGTCCCGGTGGAGGCGACTGTTGTACTCGTGCTTAATACGGAACATGGCATCATATCCTCTCATCCAAGGTGTGCGCTGAAATGACAGACGAGACTATGGAATTATGAATTCCAGAAGCCAATCCGACAGTCGACAAATTTAAATAGACACCATTACAATTCATTCATGAAATTTTCGTAACGGCCGAAGTGAGACCTACACACCCTCAGTAGGCCTACATCCAAAAGTGGCAGGCTGCCTACCCCTCTCTTGCCAGTGTGGGCATTTACACCCAGGGGTGAAGACACTCAGTTCTAGATCTCGTGGACGCGTTGGCCTACCTGTTTCTTCTCATTATAATAACTGGTTGATATGTTGGTGTCTGGTGGGCGGACGCCAGGCCAGTGTGGAGTACCCCCTTTGGTGGCAAGATGGTTCTTTTGTCTTCGAGCGTCTCGCTGAAATGATGATCGCCACAAAAATTTCATCATCAACCGGTAAAAACCCGGATAGCAACGATCGCCCGCCCAGCGGTAAACTCCCTACGCAGAGTGTACCGCGCCCCCTTCGGTTTACTGACTAGGCAGGCCTAGCGGGTAACAATAGGAGCTGTCAGCGAGTTGACCACTAGGTGTCACTAGGGCCCAATTCAATGCATCTAGCGGACCCAGTCATTATCGATCGAGCAGCGATCACAATAGATTTCCTGTACATTTGGTCCGCTAAGACTGTGCTGCCATCTGTTAGCAATAAGCGCGGCTGACTGCTCCTATTGAGTTTAGCCCACCGGTAGCGCATCGGGGGCCAGCAATGGTCTTTGGCGGCCCACCGTCGGGCCCTGCCGAGAAGTAAGGCCTAGGCCTAGGCTAGCCTCGTCAACCCGGGAGCCTAACTTTTGCAAAAAAGCTCATCCCGGACATTGAGTTACCAAAAGGAACCTTCACAGACAGATCGGGACAACGTACTGTCACAATCTGCTTCCATTGACCGTCTAGTTCAATAGGACTCAGTTCCTGTCGGCCATAATTGGCCATACGCCTTTCCCCTTCTTCGCCCATAATGAAGCTGATGTGGCCTAAAATGTTTCCTTTTTTTCTTGAAGACAACGTTGCCAACGACGCAAAAATGCGGTCTTGGAGACACGAACGTCTTTGCAGCCAATCACGGACGCCCTGCATCTGACGTCAGACAGTCCGTGACGTCATGAGTTACGATGGGATGACCACGTGCTAACGTAAAAAATTCTTTGCAGTTTGTTGTTCACCTGACGTCTGGACGCCACAAGCGTGGCCAAAAGAGGAAGGATGGTGAACTAGGCCCTACGGTAAGGTAATTGAAGAACGTTAAATGGTAATATCAACTGTCCCGTCCATGCTACTTTTCTGTCAATAATGCATGTTTAGACACTCTTAATTGGCAGGGCATGTGGAGATGTTTTCGTTCTATCGACCCCGTGTCGTCAACAGCTGGTTGAGAGGCCCATCGTCGATGGGAACCAAACGGATATCCCTCTATCGCGCCATTGATAACATCATGAGAATATACGACTGTTGTTTTGAATGCGTCTTGCTCCTTCGAATTCTACGGGTGAGGATTTGAGGATTTCGGTTTGATCATAATCAATGAGCTAATTCGGTGCCCGAGTGTCCATGGGTTTCGGAAGATGGAACTGGCAACAGGACTCAACCTAACCGCGTCCGAGACAGTTCCTTGGCGGTACAACAACATTACTCGGCCATCGTTGGTCTAGATTACACTTGCCCCCTATGCCTTTGCAACGAGAGACTCGATTTGGATAAACAAGGATATACATGTAAATTGAACAAGACAACTTTGGTTATCAACATGGAACTTCTTTACGCAACATTTATACATGTACTTATACCTACTATGTTGACGATACTTCTGAAGGATGCGAGTTGTGTTTCGAACGGACGTATACAGGACGTACACCATAGACATCACCGTGAGTACATCGGAATTAGGTAGGCCAAGGTGTCCATACTAGTCTCGTAGGGTATCAAAGACCATGTTGGCTGGCTTACACGGAAGTGGATCCTCCCATAGACGGGTCACCATTGCGAAGAGGGTACCTTTCTGTTAAGGACACTCCACCAATAAAGTTCAGTCACGAATTTATCATTTCTTTTCATTTTGACCTCAATTACCAGGACGCCAAGGCTTCCATAACCAGGTTCCACTTAGTAAAGAAATATCTATGCCTGCATTGCCAGCAAAATGAACCCCTTGACAAAGATTTTAGAATTAGGGTCCACATGCCGATTTCGATTCGAAATCGGCAAGTGGACCCTAATTCCATTCGAAATTCCCTAATTGTCCATTCGAAATTCGAATGGACAATGGTCTGGACTATCCCTGACGTTGTCAATTTTATCAAGGAGATACTAATCACCCTCCATTATTTTATCGTTGCAGCCCGGAGAGAAATAGTCCTCGTTCCTGAAATACATCCTGTCTTTGGATACCAAGGTCATCGTCTCCGACACAAAGTTGTCAGCAAAAACTACACAACACGTAAGCTGAATGACGACAAAGAGATGCCGGCCACCTCTTCTCCAGATTGACATCTTTGCCTCTCCCTGTAGCCCTGTTTAGCGCATTTTAGTTATTAGTTTCTGGTCTCCTGCTGTCCATCCTGAGAACATTAAAGGTCACGGTATTGGATCTCAAATGCGTTATTTGACTGCCGACGTAGAGGGAGCCACCTAGCAGCAGTACGACGAACTACAACAATGCATTACAAAATGTACGCAGTAAATCGGGTCATTCGCCGAAACGTAGTTAGTCCCTCGGGTTGGAGAGTGGCGCAGTGGCGCCGGCTGTCGAGAAAAAGCGGCAATACCGTGCTCCTTTAAGGGTTCTCAGCGCTCGCTGACCTTCGTCACCGAAGCTATAGCGAGCGCTAAGAACCCCTGATGCTCTCAGGATGCCTGCTGTCCAGTTTTCACCGCATTTTGGTTTCGTGGCATCTCAGACCAACTACCACTGCACACTACCACTGTTCAGAAATCATCACTTGTTGGTATCGGTACAATCAGGAGGAGGAGAATTTGCATGATACTGTGATAAGAAATGTCCTTTATCCACACAGGTTTTATGTCAAAATACTGCGGAGAATCCATCAGATTGGGTAAAAAGGCTGAACTGCTGACACTAACGAAGTCAAAGTCATTCCCAGCTCACTGGAACTGCCGAGTGACGATGAAGGCTCCACCCGGTTATCAGTTACGCATCCAAGTGATTATGATGAGCCTCACCCATATGGTCAGTTCTCCTGGCAACTGCACCCATAGGTTGGATATATTTGACGGTAAGAAGCGACACCTCTGTTTAAGGACCACGACGGTATTGGTTCACTAGAGTGACCATTATTTTCATCCTTGATTTTCTGTCACGGTTAATGTTCGCGGATTTTCTCAGCTGTGGTATAACCTTTTGAGCTGAAATTTGTAGGGTATGATTTTTGTATAATAAACCCGTGTCTGCGTGGTATTTGGCAAATATTGTGGCCTATTTTTTTAGATATTAGCAATTTGAGAGCTTGGAAGAGGCTATTTTTGGCCGTTTCCGCTCTAATTTCTGAAGAAGATATTTCATTCCCTTGATATGTAAATATAACAATATACAATTGATAACAAAGCTTCTTTTCGTTGATCACGCCGAAATAACAAGTATTTGTCATCATTTGGGAGAAAAACTACCTTGAAGCACATACGTACGAGGGTATGGCAGCTACGCCATTTTTTGTCGTTACCAAGGATTCGAAAGTTTAATATGACGTCACGAGAACTGTGACGTCATAGTGACGTCATAACTGTGACGTCACATTCACGATAACTGTGAGGTCATAGGATGACGTCACGCGAATGAGTCCGTGCAGATGATGTGCTGCGAGTGCGAGACAGACGATCTTTCCTGACTATTCACCACACTCATTGAACACACACTGACTTTCCCACAGCCGTTCATCAACCTCTAGTGAACCATGTCGCCGAAAGGCTTGTTTCCACTTTTTCTCGACAGCCGGCGCCACCGCGCCACTCTCCAACCCAGGGACTATCGACGTTGTCGGCGAATTGACCCGATTTACCACTTTTTAGCGAAAGCCTTGCGAGTCATGGCTTGAAGGCCACCTTTCATTGAAAGCTTTGCGAGTCATGCTAAAGGCCCACCTCTCAGTGAATTGGAAAGCGATTGATAGCAATCCAATTAGGCCTAAAGCAATGCATCTTTTCTTCTGGCAGGACCGAATGCCAAAGAGCCGGTTTCGACCCGATTGACGGATCAACCTCTCTGCGGCATGATACCACCACAAGAAGACTTCATTAGCACAAAACGGGAGATGACGTTACGATTTGTGGCCGGGAAGCGAAGGACGAAGAGGAAAGGTCGCGATTTCACAGTGACTGTTACACCATTGAAAAAGAGTGAGTACTGGTGTTTGCCGATAGCGGCGTAACTTTCTGTCAGAACTTGTATCGTATTTGACATGGTTGAACCATCACGGGTTCATCGCTGGGCCACCGCCGCAGGATTAGGGCGTATTCGGAGGCGAAATGACCGTCCGTAGGACTTGATATGTCAAGATGACGTCGTAGGAGAGTCACCTCATGCGGTTTTCTGTGAGTGTTGGAAACTAAACGGAGCACAAAGATCTTGGTTCCAACTCATCAGCGACATCTTAGAACAGTTGTCTTCACTTTTTTTCAGAAAAATGCATTGAACGACGGCACAGTTTCCAGTGTAAGAATGGATATTGCATTCACAAGTTTCTACATTGTGATGGCTACAACAACTGCGGGGATTATTCGGATGAGGACAACTGTTTTGGTACGGAACTCTCCCGCTGTATAGGCCTACTCCGAACCAATCATTATCAGAATGCATAATAGAGCAGTCAGCCGCGCTTATCGCCAAAAGATGGCGGCAAAGTTCTAGCGGACCAATATAAAAGAAAAAACTCCTGATTGGTGCTCAGTCAACCATGAATGGGGCCGGTAGTCATTGAAATGGGCCGTAGTGACACCTATTGGTCAACTGACTGACAGCCCCTATTACACCAGTTGAAGGTGCATTCTCCTGTTGGTGATGATCGGCATTGCTGACCAACAGCAGGCTGTTGATAGGCCTATCTTCGAATCGAAGTCCTGACACTGACGCTTTAAAAAAAGTCACAGGTCTCATTGCCGGGGTCCAGATTCTCCTGTTGGTGATGGTGGGTAGGCTATTGCTGACCACAAGCAGGCTGTAGTGTTGATGTCTTCGAATCGAAGTCCTGACACTGACGCTTTTGAAATGATGTTGGAGGAGGTTGATCCCTATGGCAAAGCCAGGTCACTGCGGCCTTAAAACTGTCACAGTTGGTGATTTTGGTGTATGTTCGCCACACATTCTATCTCCTAAAAGTATCGCGTCTGCTAATATGCCTGACGCCATCTCCGCTACGTTGTCGTAGAGCATTTTGGCCATCGGTCCTCGACGCCTTGAACGCTGGGAATTTGTTGTTGATCGACTCCACTTTTCTCGTTTTCAGCCCTCGGGACGACAAAATTCATCACGTATCATCAAGCCATCATTATCGTCTTCTCGACTCTGGGAGGTTCTGTCGTGATTGCGTTCGTCGTCTGGTACTTCGTGCGGCGGCCATATAGATCGTCTGAGTACCGATACGTTGGCTAAAAGTCTGAACTCGCTGGAGGGAAAACGTCCTGAGGATCTCAGGTCATTACGATCGTACCCCTCCCTTAAAGGAACACGGTATGCGACCTCTAATGGGTAATTTGACTGCCGTCGTAGAGGGAGCCACCTAGCGGCAGCAACACGAACTACAAAAAATCCATTACAAAATGTACGTAGTAAATCGGTCAATTCGCCAGCAACGTATAGTCCCTTGGGTTGGAGAGTGGCGCGGTGGCGCCGGCTGTCGAGAAAAAGTCGAAGTACCGGTCTCCTTTAATGACTTTAATTCAGGAACATTGAAAAAGTCACCGAGTTTGAGCGAATCAAGAAATTTTACAGCAGCCATTTTGGGAATGCCCAAGACGGGCACAAGTTAAACGACTAGTCTACTAACAACTAGGATGGAAAGCTTCGCTGTGATTGGCTGAAGTCCAATGCTCCGCTCGCACTCCGCGAAAATGGCATGGATGTCGCCAGGGTCGGAAACAAGTGCAAAGAGGGGAGCTCTTGTGAAGGCCCTGGGTGCGAGGATGGGGGAAAAAGAATAATATAAAAATAATCCCAGTCGCCAGTAGTAGCTCAGTGGCAACGAGTTGTCTCCAGTCGCAAGTGTGATGTAAGCAAAGGTTTAAAGGTAGCAGAGATGGCACCACCGGATAAATCCAGGCTCCTTGAATTTTTTGACAGGACAGTTTCATCCCACGATGGATGTGAGGTTTTGGAGTACGAAGATAGTATGTTGGAAAAAATGACTCATTTTACGAATCTTGAAATCGCTGATCAGTCGCCCTAAACGGTCGATGTACGCACCCTTGCGACTCGCTGGAACTGAGATTTTGCCAGTCGCCGTGAGTAATGTCGCCAGTCGCAATTGCGGTGTACGCGGTCAGGACATGACGACTGATTGGATCCTCCTAGTTTTACTGAGTTGCTGAATTTGCGATGTGCGCGCAGGGTGCACATCGCCAGCGACTGATCAGATCAGTTGCTTCCAGTCGCAAGTGCGATGTACGCCTACCTTTAGCTCACAGTATTTCGTTTTAGAAATTCTATTGTACGATATTGATCTGCCCCATGTCAATCCATTGTAATATACGTATGTTTGCTGCATTAACTCCAGTACTAGTCACCACAAGGCTTGTCTGTTTTTAAATTCGCCGTTTCCGAAAAAAAAACAGAGTGGAACTTTCAAAAATATGTTTGGAGGCCCATTATAAGAAAATGTAGGAGTAGGATAACAAATCGTGCTCAACCTGGCCATCAACGACACGGAATACAATACATTATAGTAGGTTTGTGTTTTGTTGATCGACCGCGACGAATCTGGACCAGGAAGTGTAGGAACAAGACGGACGCAAAACAGCACACGTTTCCCAAATCGGTCGTGAAAAATTGGTCGTGATTTCACAAAACGGACGCGAAGGTTACACCTAAACCTGCACTTGTATGGACAATCGATTGGGAAATTTTGATTTTGAAGAATCTCGACTGTGAAATTTTTAAAAATCGTGAATGTAGCAATATTATATACATGTAGGACTGACTATGGACGGGGAGACGCATTCGCATTATGCCATATTTTGGTAAGTCTCCTGTTGGGTTGGTCGTATTTGGGCCAGGTTACCAGAAGAAAACGTCCTAGGGATGCAAGTCCTGTGTAACGTTTTTTCAGTGTGGCCCGTATGACAGTGTGACTTAGATTGACGGAATAAGACGCGACTTGACAATGGGTGACACACACATTGTGTCCACACAGGTTGCGCAAGACTGCTGTTGAGACTGCTTTGCACAGACCTGTGTCCGCGCGCGGCGCATCACACAAAAATTTGTTAGTTTCTAAATACGCGAGCCGCCTCACAACCTGAACTGGGTGATCACGTGATGTACTCCGCCACGAAAGTAGATCCTAGGAAAATATCGATATGAGGCTTATTTCTTGCAAACTTTGCAAATAATTGACTGATATTTCTTTTCTGGTGAGAAATTGTCATAGATATGACATTGTTGAGAAGAAAAGGATGATATTTGGGTTATGACCCCGACAGCTAGTTCACTTCACTGACGTAAGCAGGTAAGTGTCGTGACACTGTAGTCGTCTATCTGTCAGGGGCTAACATGACATGTACGGCATATCTCATACAATATAGGCCTATGTATGTCATAATCATGACGGATAATGGGGTTCCCACGCACAAAATGATGGGAGGCAGCCTAGGTATGCCTATTCTGCAATTTATAAATTTGAACTGAGGAATCAACCGCCATCTTGAAAATGCAGCAAGTAGTCCCAAATCTTCCCATGATGCCTTGAGCACGCGGTGACAGGTCAGTGCGAGGTACGAGTGCTACCTGTCGTGACAATGGTGACACACAGAGAAACAATGAGTCTGTTTTCCAGTGTGTTCCAAACAATGGTAGTCACACAGAAAAACGGCCACACTGAAAAACATTAACACTTGGACACATTTGTCCGCTGCAATACGAACTACATGTACAAAAAAGCCATTACAAAACGTACGTTAGTAAATCGGGTCTCTTTCCGGACAACGTAGTTAGTCCCTTGGGTTGGAGAGTGTAGCGGTGGCGCCGGCAGGCGGGAAAAAGTGGCAGTACCCGCCTCCTTTAGTCAAAGGAATCGAAGTCCTGTTTTTTTCCAACGAAGGACCAGCAGATTATTGTGGTACGGACTTGCACTCCTAGGACTCCCACTTCTTTTACACCGGTGTAACGTTTTTGAATGTCCAACATCTCTGAATGTTCCCCTAGTCTGACGGATTAAGCTGGGACACACACAGAAACGTGTCGATCTATCTGCGAACGTTCCCAAAGGGGAAACACTGACATACAGAAACACTGGCAGCTATTACACCTGTTGTGGATTGATTTTAAAAATTTCCACGCCATCAGAGATTTTCGCGATTGATTTGATACCACGGCCCATAGGTACATCTAGGCCTACCTACCCTGCAGGCCTCCCTGAAGAGTTATCCATGTTGTTGTCTTGACAGGGCGGCGGGTATCGGAGGTGTCCTCCTCGTTGCTGGCATCTTAGCCTGCTGTAAACTCTGGTATGACCACCGCCGGTTTGACAGAGGACGCGGCCGCAGTGCGAATAGACCGCCAGCGGTGATTGACGTCAGTCCAGATCACTCAACACCTTTTGTCCTTCATCAGTACAGCCCCCTCGGTGACCAGCATGTTGATCCAGTTCATCACTCCGACGCTGGTGCAAGACGAATTGGCGAACGCCAAATTAACTTAGAGAACGCGTATATGGTTGGGGTTGACAACAAATGTCAAGTAAGTGAACCTGTACCCGAAATCTTGGAACCCTATTCACGAAGCTCTCGGTGTTACACCGAACGGTTGGCATGAGAATCTAACATGTTTTGCAAGTAAAAAACTTGAGCCCAAAGGTTGTCAGTTGCTATCGCCACCTGTGATGAAATGCCGTACTTATATGAGCCTAATAGCTGGCTGCTGCTTTGGGTCCCTTTATTACAAGACTCGGTGGACCTGTCCCCTGCTGTCACGGGCCGTATGCATCAAACAAGATAATCTTGAACTCGGGTTGAGCCACAACTTTTCAATTGTTCAGGTTTGCCAGGGCATGATGTGACAATGGAAAAGTTGTGGCTCAACCTGAGTTCAAGATAATCTTCGCTTGGTGCATATCGAGGGCTGGGGATCAGTCAAAGGCGTTGGTTCTCGACAATAGGGAGGTTTCGCAAGCGCCCGGTTAGGCCCTGCGACGACGTTTATCTATAGATCGTTTTCACGACGTAACTCCGACAGTGTCCGCCATGATGACGTTGCGCGTTTTGCCCACCAGCAGCCAATGCATTTTGCGTTTCTGCTGGTGGGCAAAACGCGTAACGTCATCATGGCGGACACTGTCGGAGTTACGTCGTGAAAACGATCTATTGTTTGGGTATACCCACACAATAGATAAACGTCGTCGTAGGACCTAACCGGGCGCTTGCGAAACCTCCCTACTAGGTTTCGCAAGCGCCCGGTTAGGCCCTACGACGACGTTTTAATCTATTGTGTGGGTGTCCCCAAACAATAGATAAACGTTGTCGTATGGCCTAACCGGGCGCTTGCGAAACCTCACTATTAACCCCCTTCGCAGATTCATCTAGTGTCTTCATGTTTCTGACTAGCGCTTGAAATTCGTCGTTTCTTTTATAGGACCGCCTTGGTATAATGAACAGTGAAGTACTTCCACACTCGGAACCCACAGCAGAGACGAGGCAGATCCATGAGATTGAAGGTCCAAGTCCTGGTCCGCCGAGGCATCAAGACCAAGCTGAGGAAGATGTTGACAATATCCAATTGATCACAATTAGAAGAGTCACCTTCTTTTGAAGAGACCGTCCGTAGATGGGCCCGCCATAATAAACTGGCGAGGTTTCGCAAATCTGACGAAACACTAAGTACGAAATACGAAATTGGATTTCAGTTCCATGACGTAATGTACTCTGGAGATGGTTGGTACCACAAATATCGCCTGCTGCAAGAGGGCCTTTTAGCGTGTTAAGCCTAGTTTATACTTCGACGCACGACCATCGCTGGCGACCAACGCGCGATCTTGCAGGTGGCCATTTTGGATTTCGCATTCTGCTCCATAACTTGAGATCTTCGATTTGCTTGCTCGCCATGAAAAGGTGAAATATTCGTACTTGTCTCACTTTTCCCCTGTTTCAACCTCTTGAGTTGCCAGATCATAGTCAGCTGAGCGCAAGGCCAATGGGCCTCTTGTTTTGAGATAGTCAGCTGTACAATCACTTTACACTTACAGGACTGGAAAATGCACGGTTTGTTTAATGACTGGAATATGCATGGGGCTACTTCGATGTAGATAACGTTATGTAGATGTGTACATGTACATGTACGTTCCATGTGCATGTAATGTACGTGTGCGTTTGTTGGATTGAATCTCGTCAAGAAGTTGTAGATCGATATGATGTGATCAAAGTTCAGTGAGTTTTTTCCAGATTGAAAGAATCTCAGTGAATTTTACAAGGATTCTGACGAAACAGTATTATATATTGAATAATTCGCGACGGATGATAATGAATTACATGTACGTTCTTTCAATAACATCTAAAGAACGAGAAAGCACAAAAATTGACACACAAAATGATAAATATCAAGAAGTCAACTTCCAGAATCTTGCAAATTTTCGACCCCAACCGGGATCTTCCTCAGGCACTTTTCAGTTGGAGAGACCAGACTAAAGACTCAATCAAGTCTCTCCAACTGAAAAGTGCCTGAGGAAGACCCCGGTTGGGGTCGAAAATTTGCAAGATTCTGGAAGTCGACTTCTTGATATTTATTGTTTCAATAACAAACAAGATGGATTTCATAATCATCATATTAATTTTATTGACAATGCATGGATACCGGTGCAAAATATAAAACAGTACACAGCAATGTACATACTTGTACAAAGTATTTTTAAGAAACAGTGTTACATACATGTATTAACAAAAATAGATCTCTTATCTACATGTATTTTTCATATTAATCGAAGGGATGAATATGCGTTCAATATGGACTAAGATGGATTTCACACATATCATATACATTGATTATAATGGATACCGGTGCAAAATATAAAACAATACACTCTACAAATTAATGTATTTTGACGAAACAGTTTACATTTAATAATCGAACGAATAAAATGGATTTTATACATATCATATTAAAGCACTACTGTACTGTACATGTAAAATAATGGATACCGGTGCACATAAGTATATGCAGTATTATATTAAAAGAGCAATATCCTATGGGTAATATGGTTCCTCATCTTCAGTGTTCACCGTTTCGATGCTCCCCGACATCTTGATTTTGTTGGATGCTGCGCATGCGCAGTTATATTTCATGGGCAAATTTGGATCTCATGACCAATCAAATGCTTTGTTTTGCCTACCAGAAAGTACGCACGCGCAAAATATCCTTCGAAACCAAGATGGCAAGGGACCGTCGAGACGAAGAATAAGCGGTGCTTTTATTTTTTGTTTTTAAATTCGTTGTTTCCACGAAAAAGCCGAACTTTTTGTAATGGAGGGCCAAGGAAATGTAGGTTATCAAGTCGTCCTCAGGCCGGTCGCAGGACCAGCGTTTTTGTGGCAAGGAGAATGAACTGCCAATAAACCCCCACATAGACACCATATTTGAACAGCCGTATCTATCGCAGTTCAATGACGTCACGAAGCTTTTCCGTCTTTGCCACCTAAACACTCTTGGGCGGCACTCTACAGTTGGGCGTTATTTTGGGCTGAAAAAAGACGAAAAACCCCAATTTCTGATAAATATTTCGCGTGGAGACCGAGCCCATCGTGATCGTAGCATCGACGAACCCCGGTCGGCACGGAAGCCTCGTCATAACTTTTCTTGTCAGCAGATTTCCTACCCGGGGAAACTAGATTCTGAAATAGCCTGGTTTGGCCCGGACGTTTGTTTCGGGACACCCTGTATTCACAATGAATGGGGGAAACCTATTCACCAGTTTCAGTAAATCCCCAGAGTAAATCATTCAACTAGGAGTATACTCTAGATTCGTTCTTCTAAGGTTACTTTACTGAACACACATATGACCGCCTATCCTATTAAATATGCATGGCAAAATAAAGAGCTGTAACCCACGACTCACTCATTGGTCAGTTATGTTGAATAGAATTAATAAATTCTTTGTATGGACTATATTGTGGGCTAGGCAAGCTACAGCATGAATATCTGAAGTGACCTTAGAAGAACGAATCTAGAGTATTACTGACACGTACATTTTAGCAACGATTTCTTGATTCGTAAAATGAATTTTTTTTCTAACATACTCAAATATATCTTCGTACTCCAAAACCTCACATCCATAAAGTGGGATGAAGCTTTCCTGTTAAAGTTTTTTTTTTAAAAAAGGAAGCCTACCGGGTGGTGTCATCTGTGTTACTTTTAGGTCATACCGGTGTAGCAGTAAAAATTGTCCCCCACGGATTAAGGTGCATGGATATAGAAACCAATCGCCAGAGATAGATTGTAACAATAGGATCATTTGTTCCCAGGACAGTTTTTCCTAGGACATTCTTTCCTTTCACACCTGTACATGTATTGCGTGTTAGAAATTCTAATGTACAATATTGATATCCCCCGTGCCAATCCTTTGCAATATGCTTGCTGTATTACATGTAACTCCACTACCAGTCACCACAACGCTTGTCTGTTTTTAAATTCGTTGTTTCCGAAAAAATCATCAAGTGGAACTTTCAAAAATAAGTTAGTGGAGGAATATAAAAGAACATGTAGGACTAGGTACTCAACCCGGTCATCAACAATACCGAATACATGTACACTGTATTTTGTTAGGGCTTTGTTGATCGACTACGGCGAATCCGGACGAGGAAGTAGGCTATAGTAACAAGATGGATGCCGGTGAAAAACAGCACGTACCCAAATCGGTCGTGAAAACTAATTAATTTCACAAAAAAGGACGCCTAGGTTACACCTAAACCTGCACTTGTATGGACAATCGGCTGAAAAATTTTGATTTTTGAACAATCGGCCCTGTGAAATTTTTCAAAATCGTGAAGTCAGTAGCAATAGGACTAACTATATGGACTTGGAATACCCACCCTGGGATAAGCAACGTGCCATTTTTTGGTAAGTCTCCTGTTGGTCGTGTTTGGGCCAGGTGCACCATGCACAGAAGAGAATAGGTCCTTTCGAAAGTCGGCCATTTCGGCGCCGAGGGTAAAAACAAATGGGAAAATGCATTAAGTTTTGCCAGAAATTGCAGAAATAACTGCCAGAAACGCTTGAAATTTGACAGAAATTTGGTGATGGCCAAACCATTGAGAAGTGGGAGAAAAAATTGGGTGTCGTCGGTACATTGTTTGAAAAATTGGTGATTTTCTACACCTGAACAATAGGTGGCTTAAAGCGATTTGTCAGCCAAAAAATTTGAATGCAAAAGGGGACGAATCTTTGTTTACAAACACTCATTTCCTGCATTCTGATTGGCTGTGAGGGCAATGTTTACAAACATCATCCTTCTGTTTACAAAACTAAATGTTTTGGTATACATGGTGCTGCCACCTGTCCGAGGAAAAATAACTATTATAATCAACCATGTAAATAAACAAACCGCAGTGTTTACAATTCGAACTAGAGCACCTTTAAGTTTGAAAATTTCCACGCCTTCAAAGATTTTCGCGTTTGATTAGACACCACGGCCCATTGGTCTACATCTCCCCTCAAGAGTTGCCATGTTGTTGTCTTGACAGGACGGTGGGTGTTGCTATTAGCCTCCTCGGTACTGGCATCTTGGCCTGCTTTAAACTCTGGTATGACCAGCGCTACTTCGGCAGAGGACGCGGCAGTAGTACGAACAGCCCGGACCACTCGACATCTGTTGCCCTTTACAGCGCCCTCGGTGACCACAGCCTCGATGCAGTTGATCACCCCGACGCCAGTGCAACACGAAATGTTCACGAACGCCAAATTATATTCGAGAGCGCGTATAATGATATGGTTGGGCCTGACAAATGTGAAGTAAGTGAACCTGCACCCGAAATCCTGGGACCCTATTCACGAAGCTCTCGTTAAGGGTGGCGCAAACCTGCGACTAAAATGGGGCGACTACCGATGCGACTACTAGGTGTCGCATGCGATAAATACTTTTGAGGTCGATCAGTGATATCATCCACGACAAAACTGATCTTCCAAGGAATCATTTGTCGCAAACGAGTCAACAAAAACTAAAAAAACTAAAAATATGTTCAATCGCTGCTGTGGTCGCAAGGCTGGTCGCCTAGAAAATGGCTCGAAAAATCGCAAGTGTGCGCCGCACTTAACTCTGACGTGTATTGCAAGTAAAATATACTAGTACTTAATCAACATTTCAGCCCAATCCGAAAGGTGTCAGTTGCTAGCGCCACCTGTGATGAAGTGCCGTTCTGATACTGATGGGCCTAATAGCTAGCTGCTGCTTTGGGTCCCTTTTTTACAAGACGTCGGTGGACTCTCATAGCACTCCGAGTATAGCTGAGTCTTTCGAGGGCTGGGGACCAGACTAAGGCGTCGGTTCTCGACAATAGGGAGGTTTCGCAAGCGCCCAGTTAGGCCCTACGACGACGTTTATCTATTGTTTGGGTGTGCTCACACAATAGATAAACGTCGTCGGAGGGCCTAACCGGGTGCTTGCGAAACCTCCCTATTAAACCCTTTAATAGCAGATTTGAATAAGCTGGTGTCTTCATGTCTCTGGCTAGCTTGATATTCGTCGTTTCTTTTACAGGACCAGGTTGGCATAATAAACAGTGAAGTACTTCCACACTCGGAACCCACAGCAGAGACGAGGCAGACCCACGAGATTGAAGATCCCAGTCCTGGTCCGTCGAGGCCTCAAGACCAAGCAGACGAAGATACTGAATTTATCTCATTGATTACAAGAGGTGTCTCTTGGTTTTGAAGAGACCGTCCGTATGGGAGTTGGGCCCGCCATAAACTGACAATAGGCCTACACCAAAATCGCAGAGCAAGCCCCGTTTAGACGTAGCCCTTTCAAACCGTGCCGTGTAACGTTTTTTTTCAGTGTGGCCCGTGTGCCAGTGTGACTAATGTCACATTACAATAGATTGACGGAATAAGCTGCCACTTGACAATGATCGACACAGAGAGAAACGGCGAGTCCGTTTCCCAGTGTGTTCCGAACAATGGGAATCACACAGAAAAATGACCACACTGAAAAACGTTACACCTGTGGAAAGGTGGTCCATGTGAGATTAACTGCGACTTTGGTGTATACCTTTCATCAGTACGGAGTTACCATGCAGCCCTAATTTTTGAGAAAGTCAGCTGTACACTTTATACACTTACAGGACTGAAAAATGCACGGTTTGTTTAATGACTGGAATAATGCATGGGGCTAGGCCTACTTCCATGTAGATGTGTAGGCTACATACTAGTAGTTCTATGTGCATGTACGTACGTGTACGTGTGTTGGATTGAATCTCGTCAAGAAGTTGCAGATCGATAGGATGTGATCAAAGTTGTGAGCTTTATTTCCAGATTGAGAGAATCTCAGTGAATTACATACAAGGATTGTGACGAAACAGCATTATATGTTGAATAATCCGCCACAGATGAAAATGAATTAGATGTACGTTCTTTCAATAACGAACAAGATGGATTTCATACTCATCATATTTATTGACAATGCATAGATACAATATGGATACCGGTGCAAAATATAAAACAATACACAGCAATACACTTGTACAAAGTATTTTTAAGAAACAGTATTACATATTTAATAATCGACCGGGTGAAAATGCGTTATAGGATTTCACACATATCATGTACTTATACATTGAAAATTAATGTACATGTACAATAATGGATACCGGTGCAAAATATAAAACAATTCACTATACAAATTAAAGTATTTTGACGAAACAGTTTACATTTAATAATAATCGAACGAAAATATCAAAAATAGATAAAGACCATGATCTTTATCTATTTTTGCTGACACGTAACATCGATTTCAAAATTCGTACAATGTTTTTTTCTAACATATTAATAGCAATCTGAAGAGGTCGCTCGTTCCTCGGCTAAGACCTCTGAAATCTACGGTGGCCCATACATGCCATGTATATATTTTTATCCACATTACAAAATTCTGAATATTATTGTATTTTTTCCTCCAATTTTCACCCGGGTGGAAAACATTTTCAACCAGGTGGAAAACATTTTCCCCCGGGTGTAGAACATTCTCGCCGGGTGGAAATGTTTTACACCCGGGTGGAAAACATTGTTTTTCACCCGGATGGAAATGTTTTCCACCAGGGTGGAAATCATAGAAAAAATGCAATAATGTTCAGAATTTTGTAATGCGGATAAAAATATATGCATGGCATGTATGGGCCACCGTAGAAATCGGCTAAAACTGAGCACAAGATTCTTGTGCTTTTCGATTTTAGAAATTATTTTGATAAAGTAATCGTACCAAAAATTAAAATTTGTTCATTATTTGTAAAAATACTACTATTTTAACATTCCGTTGGGTATTCAATGTTTTATTAAGGAATAAAGTGTACGAACTCTTTCGAATCCATACGCAACTGCTTTTGCAACGGTCAGAAATTCACCCGCCTTGAACAAGGCGTTTCTGCACTGTACAGGTGTGAAAGGAAAGAATGTCCCCAGGAAAAACTGTCCCAGGAACAAAAGATCCTATTGTTACATTCTAATCTCTGGTGATTGTTTTCTAAAGCCATGCACCTTAATCCGTCATTGAACAATAGAAGCGGACCCTTTGTACAGGGGGGCATTCTTTACTGTTACACCTTTCTAGGCATTTCCAGAGTTTAATGTGGCAATGTTGCACTCTGGGTACGAGATTGACACTAATAGGCCTATCTTCGTACTCCAAACCACACAACCATAGTGCGATGAAACTTTCCAATCTCCTACGCAGAGCTCAGACAGTTTCACTGACTTTAGTGGAGCAATCATAAAATGCGGAACGACACGGCACTACGAGAGGAGTCTGGAACTGTCCTGTCAAAAAGCTCAAAAAAGTATTCCAAGGAAGCCATTAATTTAACCGGTGGTGCCATCTCTACTACCTTTAGGTCACAGTATTGCGTTTTAGAGATTCTATTGTACAATATTGATCTGCCCCGTCCCAATCCATTGCAATATGTTTGGAGCATTAACTCCACTATACTAGTCACCACAAGGCTTGTCTGTGTTTAAATTCGTTGTTTCCGAAAAAACCATCAAGTGGAACTTTCAAAAAATAAGATTGGAGGACCATTAAGAAAATGTAGGACTAGGTTCGTGCTCAACTGGGCCATCAACGATACGGAATACAATAGTTTGTGTTTTGTTGATCGTCCAGGACGAATCCGGAGCAGGAAGTAGTATACGAACAAGATGGATGCCGGTGAAAAACAGCACGGACCCAAATCGGTCGTGAAAACTAATTAATTCCGCAAAAAAAGGACGCGAAGGTAACACTTAAACCTGCATTTGTATGGACAATCGACTGGAAAGTTTGCACTTGTATGGACAATCGACTGGAAAGTTGCACTTGTATGGATAATCGACTGGGAAGTTTTGATTTTGAAGAATCTCGACTGTTAAATTTTTAAAAATCGTGAAGTAGCATGTAGGACTAACTATGGACTTGCAGACGGAAAATACCATATATTGGTAAGTCTCCTGTTGGGTTGGTTCTGTCTGGGCCAGGTGTACCAGAAGAGAATGTCATAGGGATGCAAGTCCTGTGTAACGTTTTTCAGTGTGGCCCGTGTGCCAGTGTGACTTTACAATAGATTGACGGAATAAGACGCGACTTGACAATGAGCGACACACAGAGAAACAGTGAGTCTGTTTCCCAGTGTGTTCCAAACAATGGGAGTAACACAGAAAAATGACCACACTGAAAACATTAACACTTGGACACATTGGTCCGCCGTTGTATGGCTATGTTCGAATATGTCTCTATAGCCTGGGGCCTAAGTTTATGGTACCATTAGCTTAAAGTCACATGAAACAGGCCCCTGGGGCCATATTCATTAGGATACGTGTCACACTTAATAGACTTAAGTAGTTTTATGAATATGACCCCTGGTCTCGAAACACTGAGCTATGGGAACACGAGAAAATCGTTACATCGGTGTGGCAGGAATTTAAAGCACGGTATGCGATCTCTAAATGGGTAATTTGACTGCCGACGTAGAGGGAGCCACCAAGCGGCAGCAATACGAACTACAAAAATTCCACGAAGCCAATATTTTTCAAGAAGTGAGATGGTGACCATGAAGTTAGCCCCCCAGTGAAAAAAATACACTTCTTTGGCTTCAAGGAATTTTTGAGACGGTCCCTTATCCATGTTGTTGTCTTGACAGGACGGCGGGTATCGCTGGTGGCCTCCTCGTTTCTGGCATCTTAGTCTGCTGTAAACTCTGGCATGACCAGCGCCGGCTTGACAGAGGACCCCGCAGAGGACACGGCAGTTATGTAGATGCGAATCGACCGCCAGCGGTGATTGACATCAGCCCAGATCACTCAAGACCTGTTCTCATGCATCAGTACAGCCCCCTAGGTGACCAGCCAGTTGATACAGTTTATCACTCCGACGCTAGTGCAAGACGAATTGGCGGACGACAAATTATCTTCGAGAGCGCGTATAATGATATGGTTGGGCCTGACAGATGTCTAGTAAGTGAACCTGCACCCCGAAATCCTGGGACCATTTTGGTTCCCGAAGTCACCGTTTGATGGCGTCGTAATTGTGAGTTACGACGCCATCAGGGAACGCAAATGTCCTGGGACCCTATTCACGAAGCTCTCGTTACAACTTAACTTCCATTTGCATAAAACTTCCATTTGCGGGCAACTGTCATCCATGTATGCGTTGCTAGCGCCACCTGTGATGTAGTGACCACACTGATTTGAGCCTAATAGCAAGCTGCTGCTTTGGGTCCCTTTATTACAAGACGTCGGTGGACTTGTACCCTGCTCTCATAGCACTCCGAGTACAGCGGAGCCTTTCGCGGGCTCGGGACTGCGGATTGCGGAACGCGGAAGCGGAAAATGCAATGCATTTTCGCATATAACATATCTTTCCGCCAGGGTTTCCGCGTCCCTATACCGCATTCCGCGTGTCAGCTAAACGCAGCCTAAGCGTCGGTTTTCGCCATTAACCCCTTTAGCAGATTTGAATACGCTAGTGTCTTCATGTCTCTGGTTAGCGCTTGAAATTCGTCGTTTCTTTTAAAGGACCGCTTTGGTATAATTAACAGTGAAGTACTTCCACACTCGGAACCCACACCAGAGACGAGGCAGATCCACGAGTCCGACGATCCAGGTCCTGGTCCACTGAGGCGTCAAGCTGAGGAAGATATTGACTATATCCGATTGATTACAAGAGGAGTCACCTGGCATTGAAGAGACCGTCCGTATGGGAGTTAGGCCCGTCATAAACTGAAAAACGATACACCAAAATCGCTGTAGTAAGGTCGCAGAGGTGAATTTCATATAAGGATTCTGACGAAACAGTATTATATATGTTGAATAATCCGCGACACGGATGAAAATGAATTACGTTCTTTCAATAACGAACACGATGGCTTTTCTTCTCATCATATTTATTGGGTGATATGAATAAAAGCTAGCAGATGCTTTCACTTCAGATTTATACAGCATAACGTTGTATTATTGCAAAATCCAAGTAAAAGCATTTACTAGTCTTTATTCATATGACATGCACAGGGTACAATATACAAAGTATTTTTACGAAACAGTATTTACATATTTAATAATCGACCGGATGAAAATGCATTCAATAATTAAAATGGATTTTACACATATCATATATCTGTATATGAAATAGAAATCGAGTTTCTAAGGTGAAAGACATTGCTTCCTACCAGAATCGAACCCACATATATCATATATCTGTACTTATACATTCACAATGTACATGTACAATAATGGATACCGGTGCAAAATATAAAACAATACATAGCAGTACTTCTACAAAGTATTTTTACGAAACAGTATTGTATATTTTATAATCGACCGGATGAAAATGCGTTCAGTAATTAAAATGGATTTCACACATACTTGTACATTGACAATGTACATGTGCAAAAATGGATACCGGTGCAAAATATAAAAAAATTCACTATACAAATTAAAGTATTTTGACGAAGCAGTTTACATTTTTAAATGTAAACTGTTTATTATTATTAATAATATTAATATTAATAATAATAATTAATATTAATATTATTATTGAAAGCATTTTCATTCGTTCGATTATTAAAATAATCGAACGAATGAAAATGCTTTCAATAATAATATGAATAAAATGGATTTCATCAGGAGGAGATAATTTCATCCTGATTTCATACATATCATATTCACTGACAAAGTACGTGTATGTGTACTATACTGTAGTGACATGTAAAATAATGGATACCGGTGCCCAGTATGCAGTATTATATTAAAAGAGCAATATCCTATGGGTAATTATGGTTCCTGATGTTCTTGATCGTTCAGTATTCATCGTTTCGATGCCCCCCCCCGACAACTTGGATATTTTTGGAAGCTGCGCATGCGCAGTTATATTTGGTGGGAAATTTGGATCTCGCACGCGCAAAATATCCTTCGAAACCAAGATGGCATGGGGCCGTCGAAACAAAGAATAAACAGTGATTTTATTTTTTTGTTTTTTAAATTGTTGTTTCCACAAAAAAATAAGCGGAACTTTCTGTAATGGAGGGCCAACACAAATGTAGGTTATCAAGTCGTCCTCAGCCCGGTCGCAGAATGGAGAATGAACTGCGAATAAAACCCCCACTTGGCCACTATATTTTAACAGCCGTATCACAGTTCAATGACGTCACGAAGCTTTTCCGTCTTTGCCGCCTAAACACTCTTGGGCGGCAGTCTACAGTCGGCCGTTATTTTGGGGGTGAAAAAAAGACGAAACTATAAACGCAATTTCTGATGAATATTCCGCGTGGAGACCGAGCCCATAGCATGTCCAGAATTTAATGTGGCAATGTTGAACTCTGGGTACGAGATTGATACTAGCCTACATGTAATAGGCCTATTCGTACTCCAAACCACACCACGGAACTGTGTCCAATCTCCTACGCAGAAACTCAGACAGTTTCACCTGACTATAATGCCCACTGTACACGATCAAATTTTTCATCCAATTTTCTGAATATGCTCAATAAAGGCCTACATGCGGGTTTATAGGCCTACAAACATTGAAGCCCCAACAGGCCCGGAATCTGAACTTCCAAAAAATTGGATGAAAAATTTGATCGTGTACGGCGGGCATAAGTGGAGCATCATAAATGCGGAACGACACGGCACTGCGGTGGAGTCTGAAACTAGTCCTGTCAAAAAGTTTTTAAAAAGTATACCTATTTCCAAGGAAACCATGGATTTAACCGGTGGTGCCATCTCTGCTACCTGTAGGTCACAGTAGGCTTACAGGTATTGCGTTTTAGAAATTCTATTGTACAACATCGGCGCGTCTGCCCCATGCATCCATATTGCTGCATCAACTCCACTACCAGTCACCACAAGGCTTGTCTGTTTTAAACTCGCTGTTTCCGAAAGAACATCAAGTGGAACTTTCAAAAATAAATTTGGAGGAACATTAGGAAAATGTAGGCCTGGGTTTTATCAAATCGTAATCAACCCGGCCATCACCGATAATAGGCCTACGACGGAATATTTTGTGTTTTGTTTTGATTAGCGGCGACGAATCCAGACCAGGAAGTGTACGAACAAGATGGATGCCGGTGAAAAACAGCACGCTACCTGAATCGGTCGTGAAAGCCTTTGGATGAATTTACTTAATTAATTTCGCCAAAAAGGAAGCGAAGGCTACACTAGACCTGCACTTCTATGGACAATCGACTTGAAAGTTTTGACTTTGAACATTCGACTGTGAAATTTTTGGTAACCGTGAATGGACTGGTATACGTATCGTGCCATATTATGGTAAGTCTTCTGTTGGTCGTGTTTGGGCCAAGTGTACCAGAGGAGAAAGTTTAGCAGGGATACAAGTCTGGGAAATAGTAGTCTGCTATTGTATGGCTACATGTATGTTAGGGACCGTCTCAAAATTACATTGAAGCAAAAAAAGACGAAGTGACTTCATCTTTTCCCTGACCCTCTCCCCCACTTTGAAAAAATGAAGGCCCATAGTCCATTGTTCCTTTCTGAAGACTAAAAAAAAGTTATTCTCCTGTAAAAAAGAGTGATGCCAATTTTTTCAAAAAAGACGAAGTGGGTTTCCCCAAATCAACCCCCCCCCAGACGAAGTCACTTCTTCTTTATTGGCATTAAAACAATATTCTACTGTTCCCAGATATGGGAACATGGGAACAGTAGGCCTACTAAAATCGTTACTGCGTGTGACAGGAATCTAAAGGCACTGTTTCCACTACAGCGGATTCCGCCGTTGTTTGCGGCGAGCGGAGCGGTTTTCACAGGGTTTTGGATAATCCTTCGACGGTTTAACAACACAATCATGGCGTGTTAATTATCCCAGTGCCTGTGAAAGCCGCTCCGCTCGCCGCAAACCGCTGCGGAACCTGCTGTAGTGGAAACGGGCCTTTTGTCACCAAGGAATATAAGTCCTGTTTGACTTTTTTCCAACAAGTGGTTAGGAGACTATTTGTCACGTTTGTCTCGGACTTGGACTTGGACTTGGCATTGATTTGATGCCACGGTCCTTTGGTCTACATGTACAGGGCCGATCGCACAGAAAGTCCGATAGTGCTTTCGGTGCCTGTGTCGGCGGTTTAATGGGAAAATGCGTTGTAACTATTAAACTGCCGATAGGCGCCGGCAGCACTATCGGACTTTCTGTGCGGTCGGCCCAGGCCTCCCTCAAGAGTTATCAAAGAATGTTGTTGTCTTGACAGGACGGTGGGTATCGGTGGTGCCCTCCTCGTTGTTGGCGTCTTAGTCTGCTGCAAACTCTGGCGTGACCAGCGCCAGTTTGACACAGGACGCGGCAGTAGGGCAACTAGGCCGGCAACGGTGGTTGACATCAGTCCAGATCACTCAAGACCTGTTCTGGTTCATCAGGATGATGCTTCCGGTGACCAGCGTGTCGATGCAGTTCATCGCTCTAAAGGTGATGCAAGACGAAATGTTCACGGACGCCAAATTATCTTCGAGAGCGCGTATAATGATATGGTTGGGCCTGACAAATTTCTTGTAAGTAAACCTACCCCAAATTCCTGACAACCCGCTATTCACGAAGCTGTCATAACTTATGGAGTGCTAAACTGTTGTTCATTTGTGGGTAATTTGTAAGGCTGTATGTTCGGGTCGGACTTTAACCTAAAGAACTAGCTGAAGTTAGACTTTCTCTATGCTTGTAGCATGTAAGTGAACCTACCCCGAAGTCCTGACGAAGCTCTCGTAACTTACGGAATTGCTAAACTACGATGTATTGTTCATTTGTGGGTAGGCCTAGCTTGTAAGGCCGTATGCCCGGGTCGGACTTTAGCCTAAAGTACTATAGCTGAAGTTAAACTTTGTCTATGCTTGAAGCATTGAGAATTAAGGCTAAAGTTAGACTTTAATGACAGTCTGGCTGAAGTCCGACCCTAGCATACAGCCCAGCAAAGTGGCCTACTTTAGTTCTCCCACATGGCGTCGTGGCCATTCATTTTCCAAGTATGATACACTACGAAACGCATCATCTCAGACAATTATTTTACATGTACATGTACCTAAACTTTTGTGCCCATGCCCGCCTGACCAGCTTAGCATGCCATCAGCCATGGGATGGTTTTCTTCTGACGTCATTATGATGGTGAGAACTGTTGGCCGAATATTCTTCAATATTCTTAAACCTAGGCCCATATTTTAGAATGCTACTCAACGTAAAGGAGTTCCTCAAGGCTGTTGTTCCCCTGTTGAGAACAATAGCCTTGAGGAACTCCTTTACGTTGAGGAGCATAGCTACTTAAGTCTAAGTATGATACTTATCTTTTGTGTTGAACAAAGGATAAGTGTCATACTTAGACTAAAGTAGTTTTATGAATACGGGGCCAGGGTCCATATTCCTAAAACTACTTAAGTCAAAGTGTGATACTTATCTTTTGTGTTGAACAAAGGGTAAGTATCACACTTAGACTTAGGTCGTTTTGTGAATATGGGCCCAGGTGTCGTCAAGACTCCAGGCTAGCGCTTGAAACTTCGTCATTTCTTCTAAAGGACCGCTATGGCATAATAAACAGTGAAGTACTTCCACACTCGGAACCCACAGCAGAGACGAGGCAGATCCACCAGACAGAAGATGCCGGTCCTGGCCCACCGAGACGTCAAGATCAAGCTCAGGAAGATACTGAATACATCAGTTTTACTACATCAGTTTGACTACATCAGTTTGACTACAAGAGGAGTCACCTGGTTTTGAAGAGACCGTCCTTATGGGAATGGGAGACTTAAAGGGAGACATCCGAAAAATATTGCCCGGCGGGCACTAGTTGTTTTTGTTTTGATTAGCGCACAGCGCCGTCTGTTAATCAGCGGCGACACTACGCTATGGCACAGGCCCCTGGAGAGCTACATGTATCAGTGAGTTTAGAACACGTACCTATACATGTAACCAAACGTATCTAAAAAAACACAACAGGTATCTAAAAACACACGAATTCGTGATCTCGGGGTATGTTTTTTACAAACTAGTGCTTTTTTGGTTAGATACGTGTTCTCACTGAAACGCACAGGTGTGATAGAATGAGTCTATCACAGCGTTGAAAAATATAAAACAATAAACAACAATAAACAATAAACAATAAACAACAATGCACTTATGCAAAATATTTTGACGAAACAGTATTACATGCACATTTACATGTAATAATCGAACGAATGAAAATGCGTTAATAATTTAACTTGAACAAGATGGACTTCTTACATACGCACTGTATCATATTCTCGTACAATATGGATATCGGTGAAAAATATAAAAAAATGCACGTATACTAAGTATTTTGACGAAATAGTAATAAGATGTAATATTTAATAATCGAACAGATAAAAATATGTTCCTTATAATATGAATAAAATGGATTTCATACATATCAAATTCACTGCTAAAATACGTGGCCCTAAATTGATACCGGTGCACAATACAGTTAATTAAAAGAGCAATATCCTATGGGTAGTTATGGTTCCTGTCTTCCTGGGCCGACCGCACAGAAAGTCCGATATTACTGCCGTCCGATAGGCGCCGGTTGCACTACCGGACTTTCTGTGCGGTTGGCCTTGATCTATCAGTACTCCTCATTTCGATGCCCCCCCCCGACATCTTGGATATTTTGCAAGCTGCGCATGCGCAGATATATTTGGTGGGAAATTAGGATCACACGACCAATTATATGCTTTGATTTGCCACCAGGAAGTGCGCACGCGTAAAATATCCTTGGAAAACAAGATGGCAAGGGGCCGACGAAACGAAGAATACGCGGTGCTTATATTTTTTGTTTTTAAATTCGTTGTTCCCACGAAAAAAATAAGCGGAACGTTCTGTAATGGAGGGCCAAGGAAATGTAGGTTATCAAGTCGTCCGAAGCTAGGCCATCAATGATATGGAATAATTAGTGTTTTGTCTGACAACCGCGAGGAATCCGAACCAGGAAGTAAAATTTAGCATGATGGACCCCGCTGAAAGGCACTACGATACCCTTGGACGAGACAACTGATTGATTTAACGAAGGAGGAGGTCCAGGCGGCATTAAATCTTGGTTTGTTTGCACAATCGGCTGTGAAGTTGTGATAGTTTGAACAACCGATTGTGAAATTTTGACGATCGTGAAGTATTACTATTATATGGGACAATCGATGGACTGGTTTACGCTGCGTACCATATTATTTTGGTAAGTCATCTCGTTAATACGTCTGTTGTCTGCAAGGCCCGGTGTAATGTTTTTCACCCCACCCCCGTTTGCCAGTGCCCCCAGCAAAAGATTCAGTCGACGGACTGAGCCGCGAACCGACAACGGGGAGGCAGTGATGATGTCTTTAAAACTCCAGTCAAGGTTTTAGATTGATAATAGTGAGGTTTCGGAAGTCTGACGAAACAGCCAGTACGAAAGACGAAATTGGACTTCATTTCCGTGACGTAATGTATTTCAGGAGATGGTTGGTACCATAAATATCGCCTGCTGCAAGAGCGTCTTGCAGCGTATGACATTGTAGTTACTGTGTATGCTTTAAAATTTATTTTTCGTTTCCACTTCGTTTCTACGAATTAGCGGAAATTTCAAAATTCAAGATCCACCATAACTCTCTCGGTCTTACATGATATGCTAAAAGATGCACTGGCAGCAGGGACATTTGGTGTACCAACCATCTCCAGGAAATGAAGCTGAATTTCGTATTTCGTTCGTGTTTCGTTAGATTTGCGAAACCTCACTAAATGTTGGCTACGGTATTAACCTTGGAGGAATTATACTGACAGTATAATTCCTCCAAGGTATAACTAAGCCATTTGACAAACCTGTCCGAAGTCGTACTGCGCAGCTGTGCTGCCAACAAAAAAACTGTTAAATTTACGGGGATTTTTTGACGGTTTAAGGAACGGGGTATAGTTGATTTGATACTACGTCGCATTGGGCTACATCAATCCCGCATGCATTCCTCAGAGTTATCCATGTTGTTGTCTCGACAGGACGGTAGGTGTCGCTCTTATCCTCCTCGTTGGTGCCATCAAGTCGTTTTGTAAACTCTACAACGACCACCGCCGATTCGACACGGGGCGCCGCAGTCCTGCCAAGGGACAGCCAGCGGTAGTTGACATCAGTCCAGATCACTCAAGACCCGTTCTGGTTCACCGGCATGACGCTTCCGGCGACCAAAGCGTTGATGTAAAGGGAGTTGCTGTTGACGTTAGTGCTGGAGGAAATGTTCAAATCGAGAGCACGTTTGATGATATGGTTGGGCCTGAATGTTCTGTAAGTAAACCTTTCTTGTAAGTGAATCAATGGGATGAATGTGGTTCAAATTACAAGTAGACTCCAGAAAGCCTCAGGCTGCATTGGTTTCCACTCCTCAGTACAACTGTCCAAAAGTAGCAGTCTGCTTGCCATTGAGTACGCAGTACAAAATCTCGCCAGTCTAAAGACCTTTCCAAAAGCGATGGTGGCCAACTTCATGTCGTTCTCCCACGTCATGGTCATTCATTGTCCAAGCGTGCGTGATACATGTATAACGCTACCAAACGCATACCTAAACTTTTGTACATGTACCCATGGCTTGTTTGACAAGCTTAGCGTGGCGGCGGGCATTGAATGGTAGGCCTACTTCTGACGTCATTATGGTAAGAATATCAGACCACATTTTTGTTGGATAGGTCTCCAGTCTGGGCATTTGTACTGAGTGGCGGCGGGCATTGAATGGTAAACTTCTGACGTCATATGGTGAGAACTATCAGACCGCCATTTTTGTTGGATAGTTCTCCAGTCTGGGCATTTGTACTGAGGATTGTTTCAACGTATTCTCATTTGACCTGCAGTTTGTTTTTTCGCTGACTGGGAATGGCGCAGTGCGAAATCAATGTGGTTGTGGGCTGGACATCCCGCGGTTGGGTGATAGAAAAGAGGTGTTAAAGGACCACGGTATTGCCACTTTTTCTCGACAGCCGGCGCCACCACGCCACTCTCCGAGCCAGGCACTAACTACGTTGTCGGCGAATTGACCCGATTTACTACGTACATTTTGTAATGTATTTTTGTAGTGTGTGTGGCTGCCGCTAGGCCCTCTACGTCGGCAGTCAAATAACGCATTAGAGATCCAATACCGTGCCCCTTTAATTACCTACCACAAGACGTCTGTTTTACCTCTTGTAGCAGATTTGCATCTAAGTCTCCAACCTCGTCCCCAGGGGTATAGTTCGCTCAGACAACCTCGGACCACTCGCTTTAGTGACGCGCGACCGCCATATTGTCAGAAAGCGAACGATCCCTGGGAACGAGGTTGCTAAGTCTCTTGGCTTGCGCTTGAAATACGCCATTTCTTTTGAAGGACCGCTGTGGCATAATAAAGAGTGAAGTGCTTCCATACTCTGAGCCTACAGCAGAGACTGGGCAGATTCACGAGACCGAAAATCCTACGCCCAGTTCTGGCTCTCCGAGGCGTCAAGACCAAGCGGAGGAAAAGCACTCGTCGTCCGTTGAAACTTCCGTGGAAATGCGTCATTTGGAGAATGATTCTGTGAGCTCTGTCAAAGCAGATCCGCCAGTTTATCAAGAGTCCGTTGGTATGGGAGTTACCATAAACTAATAAACGATATTTTTCGTCAGTTTATGGAGTTTCCTAACCGTATTCAGCAGACTGGTCCTCTGTCCTCGAGCCGCTCCGCTTATACGAGTAAGCGGAGTGGAGGACAGAGGACCAGTCCACCGCTGACAACACGCATTTCTGGACAGGTACATGTACTTCACAATCATTTTAGACACTTACAAAACTGAAAATTTTTAACTGTCCATAGACTAGCCCAGTGACTGTATAGGAACACTTTCATCCATGTTTACATGTACATGTAGATGTACGTTCCATGTACATGTACGTGTACGTGTACGTTTGCAGATGAATTTCTTTTAAAAGTTGCAGATCAAATAGGATGTGATCAAGTTCAGTGAGTTTGTTCCCAGAAAGAAAAGAACTCGGTGAATTTTACAAGAATTCTGATGAAACAGTAATGTATATTTAATAATCGAACGGAAAATGAATTACGTTCAATATGATTAATAAAATGGATTTCATACATATATCATATTCATTGACAATGTAAATGTACAGAAATGGATACTGGTGCAAAATATAAAACTATATTTTTGGTTCGTTTTCGACTGCGATGCTTGAAAATGTTTCACAGTCTTTAAATATTATAATTCTACTCGTATTTTCAGCCATAACTACATCTGCTTTTGAGGTAAATATGTTAATAAAATATAAAGTGACCTCCAGGTTTTATACCCACGTGAGCTATGTTCAGATGTCATTAAAGGGAGACATGCGAAAAATATTGCCCGGCGGGCACAAGTTGTCTGAGTTGTAGCGCCGTCTGTTAATACACGGTGACACTACGCTATATCACAGGCCCCTGTAGAGCTATTAGTGAGCTTAGAACACGTATCTAACCAAAAACACTAGNTAAAGTCCTCTACCGCTGGGACGAAGTGTCTTCTTCCCCGCCAGTTGTGTCCGGTCCTTTCTTTTCCGGTGCAATCTCAGTGGTCAGTTCCGGTGTGTCTTTCTCCGACGGCTGAATATCTTTGCCGCCTACCGCCCCTTCCTGGTGAAGAATATCTTTTGAGGGGCCTGGCACGGGTGGAAACAGCGATTTTGCGGCGACTGTTTTATGTTCTGATTGTCTCTCGAGCGACGGAATTTTCTCGGCCGATTGTTCACCTGATGTCGACGGCACATCACCTGATGGCATTGAGGGACTCATTCTGGGCGTTGAGGTCACTCTACCTGCAGTGCCACCCTTTAGCCAATAATGTGTATGACCGTTGATAAAGTGTCTGAATTGTCTTAAAGCATGGTTACCTATCGATTCGTAGCTCTCGGGTATGACCTGAAAAAAAGAAATGATCACTTCTGGAAATCATGACTTTCAGTTATTATGAGTTCAGTGCAACTGGCGAATTTCCGGTGGCCGGAAAATGTTTCCAAACGATGTTGGTTTCCGATGTAATATGTTAATTAAAGCCATTGTGTACCGGTGTGAAAGGAAAGATGGTCCTAGGAATGCAAGTCCGTGTAACAATAGTCTGCCAATGTAATGTTATTCGAAAGGAAGGTTTTTATAGCCACACATCCTACTCCCTCGGTGAACAATAAAGACGGACTTAGATTTCAGGGGGACCTAGACTCCTGTCACACCGATGTGAAGGAAATGGAGTTCGAGACACAGTCTGCAGGGTTAAAGGATCACGCTATGCGATTTCTTACTGGTATTTTGACTGCCGACGTAGAGGGCGCCACCTAGCGGCAGCAATAGGAACCACAAAAAATCCATTATAATGTACGTAGAACATCGGGCCCATTCGCCGACATCATCTCTAAACTCCCACTTACCTGCATGTCCCATTCCTGAATTCGCAAAAATAACCAAAAGTTGAAGATATCGCACGCTGTCATTCTTTGCCAGGCTCGGGAGTGGGACAAGTAAGTAGACAGGACATTACTGTTTCTGACCATACCCCCACCACATTATCTCCGGATTTAGTCATTTTTTCCGAGTTCAGGAATGGGACAGGTAAGTGGAAGTCAAGTAGTTGGAGAGTGGCGCGCACGGCGATGGTGGCGCCGGCTGTCGAGAAGTGGCAGTAAAACACTCTAAAACACTCGCGTTGATCAACAGAACAGGACTTCCTAGGGGGCTTAGATTCCTGCATCATGTAAATGAAAAAGTATCGACGATGCAACTTACCTCCGTCTCCACGACTTCCTCTCCAACAACAAGTTCCGCCTTATAAAGTTGCTTGTCCTTGGTTGAATGGACCCCACGGCTCTTGATGGTCCCGATGAATTCTAGGTCCAGCTGGTGAAGGTCCTCAGCAGTTAGAGTGCCCACGTCGCTGCCCGAATCCACCATGAACTCTGCGAATTGAAAGAGGGTGTCGTTTCGGTTACATTTTCAGCATTCATGATGTAAAAAATTCAATATTTTTTTCGTGCATGTCAAATATATGGCTCGCTTTGGTTCTTTTCATTACGGTATATTTTCATTGCATCTTCAGCGTTTCTTTCAAAACAAACCAATGTTCAGTATTGAAGTTCCTAGACTGGTCTCCTGTCCTCGAGCTAATACGTAAGCGGAGCGGCTCGAGGACAGAGGACCAGTCTAGAAGATTCTTCCATGGGTTTTGAAAAACGGCAAAAATTATTTTCACTGTCGATATTCACCGTGTTTCATTGACTTTCCATGCGACTTGGTCGACCTGATCGTCGCCTCGATACATAGAAATGGATTTTTTGAATCCTGTAATTTTTTCGGTCGCTTCCAGTAACCGACGGCGACGGGGTCCTCGGCATCGTTGGATAGACGTCGTCGTTTACGGAGTTGCGTCACTGGAAGAAAAGACGGACATTGTTAGCCACCTTGGAAAATATCGATTCATTTCGGGTACTCGCCCCAATCAATTATTAGTCGTGGGAGTCAAAAATGGCACTATGAATAATTTCGTGGCCCTAGACTGGTCCCCTGTCCTCGAGCCGCTCCGCTGATACTCGTTTTAGCGGAGCGGCTATAGAGGACCAGTCTATTCGCGGCCCACGAAATTCTCAATTTCAAAATTACATTTTTTTTTTATTTAAGTGAATTAAATCATCAGGCAGGGCTAAATCTGTAGTTGACCGCGTGCTAAATGTATCCAAGAGAATAACGCCATGGCAGTCCTGCAATAATGCATTTTTATGGAATATAGCACTAATATATCCAAGATGGCGGCGACCAATCGTGTTTTTGGCCACTTTGGCTGGCACGACCAATTCGCTTTAAAACCAATCTCAGCAACTCACCAGCAGTTTTTAATCTTTTTCTGTGGCCCGGAAGAACAATCTCAAGGTCATCGTACAAGTCCCTCTCGACTTCTAGCCGGCCGATGTCTTCAAGGTCTAAGAAGTCGTTATGTATAAAATTGATCCCGTAGCGTCCCAGGCCACTTTCTTCCAACCATTTCAACAACTTGTATTCTTTCGTCGAATGAAAGTGCGAAGCTGTAATGATAGATTGAGATTATGAGATAGCTCAGGCCTAGGCTACTCTACGAGCTTGCAGAAGAACCGGCCTCATCAGTCGCTCCGAAGCTCACACTAAAAAAATATTTCTGTTTTTAATCTACGCCAGCCTGTCAAAAAGCTCCCGCCCTCGATTTTTTTCTTATTTTTATTTTCCTAAAACTTGTCTCAGTGTCGCGCCCATAGACGTGACTACGTTCGCCACCTAGCGTTCAACAACATCACTAATTATCGTCTGGCGCGTTTTGGAACAGAGAAAAAACACTTATTTGTCATGACTTTCAGGTATTGGACTATGATGAAGCCCGACTCTTGTCATAAAATCTATGCCAAAATAGAAAATAAAAAAATAAAAAGCCTTCCCGCCCCTACGTTTTGAAAAAAAGGATGAAAAACATTAATTTTTTTAGGTTGCCTTCGGTGAGCTTATAGGAGCGATGCTGAGAGGACCCATCCTCCCACTGCAGTGATCGTATGGAAAGGAGTGTGACCAAGCCCTGCGTATGGGAGGATGAAGAGGACCCGATTTCTGCGGGACGGCCGTCGTTTGAATAGGTATCTATTTACAACAGGCTTTGATATTATCTTGGAGGAATTCCTCCAAGATANTGCGGTTCTTATTGATGAAAAAAACTTACCTGCTTCAACTATTTGTTTTCTGTGGCCCTCGTCAAAAATCTTGATCATGTCCAAATCCTCAAAATCTAAGTCACAAATATCCTGCACTCGGTCATATCCATTTTTTGAGAAATTCTCAGAATAAAAGTCCGGCAACTGGAGTTTAGAAAGAAAAATTCGCATGCCTTCTGACATTTTCGGCCGCCAAACTTAATCCCCCCTAGCACGAAGATGCGTCCAGTTAGGGGCAAGTCTCAAGTCTCAAGATACTAGCAGAGATCATAACAAACCGATGGTATTCCTTCCTCTCATATTTATTGACTGATAGTTTTCCAGCCGATCTGTCATGGACATGTTCCGAACATGCCCACCGCGTGGGTTTGTTATGAGTGACGTGGAAGTGGGGATTCCACAAAAAACACGTGACTCACTATAATGAACCCCCTCGACATGCCCGGGCAAGTTTACCAGAGCACGTGTACTTTGTTTACATTTTCCAGATCCTAGAAGGTTTGCCGGCTCTGAACCAATCAAAAGACAGAATCTTGACACGTGATTTCTACGTACCAAGTGATTCAACATGGCGGGCTGTGGAGACGACGTGTCGCCGAAAGATGGTCGGAAAGTTGCTCTTATTACAGGAATTACGGGACAGGTAACTTTTCCAATCGATGCAAAGTTGTTTGATTATATGTGTCGTTGTCATGTGTAATTTTAATTCATTTTGGAATTGCGACATTCAGGTATTGGTCATTGAAGTTCAGCGCCGGGATCACGACAGATTGACACTCCGCTGACAGAGCACACTGCACTGCACATTGATTGTGCACTGACACAGGCCCTAGGCCTACCTACACTACAGTATTACACTACAGGTGAATGCACGGAGACTGAGCACATGATGATGACATGCATGGCATGCATGGCCAATGCATGCAATGTATCGGGCATGTCGGGACGTTGTTGTCATATGATGACATATTGCATGATCACCGTGGAGAATCGCCAAAACGCAGTAGCCGAGTTTCTCAGGTGGCAGCGCTGTGATCCGAGTCAAAAACATGGCGGCTGTATCACGAATGTTGAGGATGTCAACTCCAAAGTGGGGAGCAAAGTACCGAAGATGAAAGATACACACACTTAGACTATGCCGAGGATGACCTCCAGTTTATCGTCTATTAATCTAAAGCTTCCTTTATTGGAATTACGTGGTCGATTTTACATTTGAAGTGGAAAAGTTCAAGTGTCACTACGTGGAACTGCCGTCAATCAAACAACCGGCCTAACACAACGAACATTTCCACTTCAAACAAAGAAACAACACTCATTCAGCACCTATATTTCGGCTTGTTCAATTGCAAATTATCACTAGATCATCCTCGAATTTACATAAACTCGCTCACCTCGACCGAAACTCTCTATTTTTCGCGTTTTAGTCGGCAACACACACATCGATATGTGACAGAGCCGCCATGTTTCACTCGGATCACAGCACTGCCACCTGAGAAACTCGGCTACTGCGTTGGCGATTCTCCACGGTGATGATGTCAGTCAGAGCTCTCACACTGCGACTCTCTGTCACTGACTGACATCATTTCATAACGACATGCACCACATCATGTGACATGTCCGTCCGTCTGAATTTTTCCAACTTGTTTTTGTTTGGAATGACTGCTGTTGTCGGTGACGGTGTGTCGTGTCATGGTCACCACAATGGGCTTCTTTTACTAGCCTCGGCCTAGGCCACGCTACACGGACACACCACTACAATGCCCAATGCCTGGCTTCACAACCCAAAGCCAACATGGCCAAAGGGCTCGCGACCGTGAAGCCATTGTTAACCGGCGTGTCCCTGTAGCTCTATCATCTATAATTGTAAAGTATTGCAAACTGATAAATCTCAAGGAGCACCGTTTCAGTTCTGGAATGGATGAGTATTTTGAGATTTCAAAGAGTATTTTAAAACTTTTTAAAGCAAATACTCCTTGTATCTTAAGCCCTGTGTGTTGTGTTGATATTAACGTTGCTTTATATTGCAGTCCGTGAATAGGCTATTATTTTATTGTTATACTCTGCTGCTGTACTTTCTGTCTAATAAAGAATTCTGTATGATATGAAGCCCAGCCTGTTCTTCGCTTGATTTATTTTGAATATTGTTATTGTGATGATGGGCCCCCTTCCTTTGGTCATGTCAAGTCATGATGTTCGCATATCATGACATTGCTGTTACCGTACTTATTAAATATTGGACATCTTGACACATAACTACCACTATACTAATTACTATAGCAATACTTTAGGCCTTCTTTGAAAAGGCCTAAATATTTTTTAGACCTAGGGCTAGGCCTCACAATACCTCCATGCTTAAACTTAAAGTAGGCCTAAGCTATGTGGTCCTAGGCCTAGTACAAAGAAAAAGTGAGTACTGCATTGATTGCACCTATCTCCGTCATGGGCTAGCTGGGTCCTAGGGCAGAGTAGTGACGGGTAGGATTCACCAGTTACAGTTGAGTTGGCTTTCAACCTAAGAAGGCATGGGCCCAGCCACAATAAAAAAATTGTTGATCTATTAGCCTGGACGTCTTCTTAGGCCTTGGTTAGGATACTGGTAGGCATGATTGATCATACTGCACCTTTAGGCCTAGGCCACATCCTCATATTTCTAGGTTTGCCCTGATCTTGGCATGACTTCACTCAGCTACCATTGGCATATGCCTATTTATTTTGAAGATAAAAATAAGAGACACTGAATGAAAATGGTTAAATATAAGTATAAATGAAAAGTTTGCCTTTTTCAGGATGGTTCATATTTGGCTGAGTTTCTGCTGGCGAAAGGTTACCAGGTGAGTCCCCGAATAACGAAGGGCTAGGGTGGAGGTTTGGTGCTATGCTGCTAGGATTCAGTCATTCAAGCTCCCTGTCCAGTGTTCTAGCCAGAAATTTTTCCAAACAGAGTGGGGATATAAAGAGGTGGACAAGAGACCAGAGATGAAAACTGCCTGTCATTTTTGCTGCGTCAAGGGAAATTAATGTGCCTGTTCTACCTGTCATTTGCAACTGGGAAAATGCTGATGAATGTGATTTCCATAGCTGCTGTGACTCAATATTACATGCAACCTCTTGTTTTCTTTTAGGTCCATGGCATTATCAGACGATCAAGTTCCTTCAATACAAGTCGAATAGAACATCTCTATGCTGATCCAAAATCACATAAAGAGGGATGTAAGTTGTGCATCAAGTCATTGTGTCAAAACCAGATAGGAGCATGAATTGTACTATTATCAATTGAGTTTCTCCATCTTTTAACCCCTTAACTGGGTAGGGCGTCATATTACGTCATTACGAAATCCGGGGAATCCCTGGAAACACCTGACGATCGTAGCTTGCATAAGGCGTAATAGTACGCTTTACAAGGAAATGGCGTGGCTCAGGGGAGGATCCAGGATTTGGGAAATGAGGGGGCGCCCTGTGCTTGAAACATTGAAATCTGGGGTGAATTTCAATGATTTGCGCCAAATTTCAGAATTACACGGTCGATTTTACATATTTGTTGCCCAAAAGGGGAAGCAAGCGCCCGGGGTACCCCCCTCTGGATCCGCGCCTGTGGCTTGGCACTTGGGGAAAGAGTGGAATGTTCTCAAAATGGCTCATCATGCCTGAAAAGAGTTGATCTTGGTCATTCTATCTTATTACATGTATCTTTCATTTTCAGCCATGAAGCTTCACTATGGAGATTTGACTGACAGCACAAACCTAGTCAAAATTGTATCATCTGTGCAACCATCTGAGATTTATAATTTAGGGGCTCAAAGTCATGTTAAGGTGAGCAAATTGAAGTTTTTTTCAGAACATTCTTCTGTGATTCCTCCTGTTTTTCACAACGGCCCTACAATAGCAAGGATTCTTCCATTGTTAAAGTTTTGTATTTCATTTTTCCGTCAGGGCCGAGGCAATAGCATTATTGGCCCTGGTAAGTACGGAGGAGGCCATCACAAGCTACTCATGTTCCTCACTTGGATGGGGTCTTTTACTTGCCCTTGCAAAGACACAAGGTACAAGGCACCACGGCTTACTGTCCCATGCGACGGACTGAAGAGCCGGGAATTAATCCCATATGGCCCGGGCTGGATTCGAACCCGGGACCTGCCGCTTGCTAAGCGGGCGTGATAACCACTAGGCTATCAGGCTACTTGAACAATAGCAGGGATCGCGCTACCCACTCGCCAAATCGCCAATGGCTACTAGAACTCCAAGTTGGCGAATTTTGGGGGGGGGGGGAACTGGCTAAAAAATTGGCTAACTCAGTAACTGTATAAATATGAAATATGGCACCTTGAGTTCATATCCTCGGAACTTTTGTCTGGAGAACTTACTATTCGGCTAACCCAAATCCCATTTGGCTAAAGTTTTGGCGGAAAGATATTTTGAGCTAGCTCCAACCCTGTCAATAGATGAATTCTCGCTAAACAATGTCGTAGGCCTAACTGGACCATTGCGAAAACTCACTAGTATGATGATACGTTTTCATTTCTTCCTTCAGGTATCTTTTGAACTCAGTGAATATACAGCTAATGTAGATGCCGTTGGAACCTTAAGATTATTAGATGCAATACGGACGTGCAATCTTGCCAACTCGGTCAAATTCTACCAAGCATCGACTAGTGAAATGTACGGCAAGGTTCAGGAAATTCCTCAAAAAGAGACCACACCCTTTTATCCCCGGTCTCCATATGGTAGGTTTGGGATGTGGTTCAAGATACAGAATAGCACAAAATTGACACACAAAATGATAATAAGCAAGAAGTCAATCTCCAGAATTCACGAATTTTCGACCCCAACCGGGGTCTTTTTCAAGTGGAACTTTACAATCTGAAACTCTAGAAAAGATGTGGTTGTGGGATGTGGTTTGGGATGTGGTTGGTTCAGTTTGAAAGAAAGGTCTTCATAGGATTTGAGTCTGCTGTGTTGTGAATTATTTGTGACCTGCTCTGGCAAAAGCAGACGCATGCCGCTCTTAGCTTGGCAGGTTGAGACCAAATGATTGTCTACTTCAGTATTGTCTATTATGAAATCTGAAGCAATCTATTTCTTCCATTCTCTCCTGGTGTCATCTTAGTTCGTTAAGGCTCACCTTCTGGGTGACATGCGTCTGCTTTTGCCAGAGCGGGTCGCATATATTGATTATGGGTTGTCAGAGTGGCGCAGTGGAAGGGTCTGAACCTATCACCGAGGTTCCAGGAACTCGGGTTCAATCCCTGCATGCGGCCGACCTGGTAATAAGCTTGACTTTTTTGAGGCAAGGGTTTTCTGTGGACACTCTGGTTTTCTCCTG
>NMRB01000059.1:316481-327337 GCA_002633025.1 Notospermus geniculatus
GGGGGGGGGGTCACATATTATGAAATGTGCATTTCTCCAGTCCTTGCACCTTGTATGGTCACGTACTTGTAGTTATGCAGCTCTCATGTGTATCAACACGCTGGCACGTTAGTCTAATAAATAAATACATGTAAAATAAATATGAAATATTGCAGGTGCTGCCAAAGTCTATGCCTACTGGGTGACGGTAAACTACCGAGAAGCTTATGACATGTTTGCAGTGAATGGTATCCTCTTTAACCATGAAAGTCCAAGAAGAGGTAGGCCTATGTTGTAGCACGATATTTCTTTTTCTTACCTATGGTAGTATGCTGGTAGCGGCGAAGTCAGTGACGAAATGAGTTCTAACTAATGAGTTCTTTCACGTCATCTTCGTGATTTATGGTTGATTTAGGACATCCAACTTTATGAAAGAGAGGCAAACTTCTTTGGCCTTTCCATGAGAAGTCTCATTTTCACCTCCGACTCCTGACGGGCAGTGGGTTCAGGGTGTCATTTGAGCTAGGCACTGCATTGTTTGAACTTAGGAAATGTTAGCCTCAATGTAACCTGAATCACAAAAATTGCGATTCAATTCTGATTTGTGGAATTGTCTGTGGTTTATTTTAGGTGCTACATTTGTTACAAGAAAAGTCACAAGAGCTGTAGCCAAAATCCACTTGGGCCAACAAGAAGAGGTAGTGTTAGGTAACCTTGATGCTAAACGTGATTGGGGCCATGCAAAAGATTACGTTGAGGTGAGGGTCAAACTAGAGAAAAGAATTTGCATTTGTCTTGTGAGGTCCTGTGATTGTGACTGTATCACATCAGTAATTTCGTTACTTCAAATTTGATATAATACTTTACCTTCACCTGCTTGACAATCCAGCATGGAATGGTCATGAATTCACTTTGTATGTTTTAGCACCTGAAGTCATGTAATATTTTCTATTTCTTTCTCAAAGGGTTTTCACAAAAACTGGTACTATGATTTTTCAGGTCCCGAAAATGTATAGGGCCTATAGGAAGTTCAAAACTGACTTATTACAAGTTATATTCATACATGTATGAATGAGTGTTACTGGGCAACTTTTCATTGACCTTGACCTCCTGAATCGAGGTCAAAGCAGAGGGCTTGTGGTGTTTTCTGGCGCTACAGGAAGGGGCGCCGTGGGCGGTACAGATGCTGTTTGGTTAAAGTCAATGTTTCACATCTGGTTTCTTCAGTTCATTCTAAGGCGTGTATTTTCTGCAAAATATTTCAGGCAATGTGGTTAATGTTACAACATGACAATCCAGAGGACTTTGTGATATCAACAGGAGAGTGCCACAGTGTGAGGGAGTTTGTGGAGCTGGCGTTCCGCATATTGGACATTGAGATCGAGTAAGTAGAACATGTAGGGCCCGGTATAACCCGACCAGAACTGCGCAACAAAGCAGAAACGTAGGCTGTGGTGTTATTTGCTGACCATACAATACCAAAGGTCCTGTTGTGTTGTACCTTTGTCTGGAAACTTTGGCAATGTTTTTATTTCTGGCAAGTTTTGGTGTTAGAATTTGATATGTTTTTGAAATGAAGCAAAAATTTACTGTGTCCAAGTAAGTGTTGATAAGTATAGTGCTGGCGATTGATGCCTCATGCGAGGGTCCGTGGGTTCGAATCTGGTAGGAAGAAATGTCTTTCACCTTCACCTAAGAAACCCGATTTCTATTTCATGTTGGTAAGTATAAATATATTATTTGATGTAGGCATTGGGAGTGTGGTGGTATATCTTAGAATCCCTGATAAATCATGGTAGGCCAATGCTTGGACAGTGCTCTGCACCAAGGCCTACCCAGTTTTTGCGTAACCCCTTTGCAAGCCCACAAAATGCATGGGACTCGATAGATTGTAAAGCCAGCATAGTAAGATGGTATTGGCAAGGATTCCCTATATGTTGTATGTGAATGCAGCAGCTGATTACAAAAATGTAGATCTTCGTTATCGTCGACTATCTCGTTGCCATGATTTCAAATTATGAAAGATTGTTATCAGGCATTGATATCTTAATTGTCTACCGGTACATATTACTATCATGTTGCTATCAGCACATTTTATTTCAGGGGCATTTTAGCATTGATAAATGTTGAATTTATTACTGACACCTGCTTTTATAGTCAGTTTATACATGTAGTTATTTTGTGATTTGATGTGAGCACAGAAGAATGCATGATGTCCTTATTCATTGTTTTTGAAGCCTGTTACTTCTAATTCCCTGTGTTGTTTCAATGACATGTCATTCGCTCAGGCATTCGTGTTATATAAATGTGTCTGGTATCAGTTCATTTCCTGAACATCAGATGGCGACTCTGTCTTTTCGTCCATTTGTTCAGGGATGTTGGTAATCTTCTGAAATAACACCAGGTGGCACCTGTGTTTGTCTGCCATTTAGTATTGGTGAGGGGCAAATATTATAGTACAGACTCGGGTATTAACACATTTTGTTTAAATAAATCGCACTCATGCCAAATAAATCTATTTCTGTTGCAAAATTTGTGCTCTCTTTTGCAATATTGCCAAACTTTGAATGATGCGAGATTGTAGGCCTACTGTCTTGTGTTTGCTGTGTTGCTTTATACTGTTTGCCTCATACTGGCATTTTATCATGATCATGTCCTGCATATGATTCATCCTTCAATAAATTGACAGGTGTTGCATTTGGAGTATTTCACCTATTGTTGCATAACAGGTCTGTGTCTGTTCATATACAATGTTTTCAGGGCCGGATCGAGGATTGACAGAAAGGGGGCGTAGCTCAACGGAGGTCTGGTGGTGACTGAAAGTGCGAAGTCCAAACGGGGGTCTGGGGCCCTCCCCCAGAAAAATCTGATAATTTAAGTACATTTAGGTGCATTTTCCTGGCATCTGAGAGCAAAATACTTGAATTTTTATGTGATCAAATATCTTGCAAAAAAAACATTGTTCTGCCAAAAATAGGGGAGGGGGCCTACACCCACCCCTTCCGCCCCGCCCCTGTATCCGGCCCGGTTTTTTGTCGCGCATGTCAAGTTTTAGTCCCTTTAAGGTGTTTTGTTTGTGAATTCCCCGCCTTTTCCGAGATACGGATTCCCGATGATCAAACACGACCAGTCAATTATCACTATCTTCCTCCGTGTTTACCTTCACACATCATTTGCACTCGTCATATGCATCAAATGATCGCAAATCATCTTGAATATTTTAAAGGTCCGTCGCAGCCACAATCCACCTTAGGGCTTCATCTCTGACGGCAGCTGAGACCACACTCGTGTTATTTTAGACAATTACGTGGCGGTTGTTTGCGATCTGGCAACCTGCACTTGTTTTCATATCTGTTTTCTTTAAATTTGATAATGTTACATGTTGCTAATCGCTACCGAGTGAAGAGATGGGGAGGCCATCTCAGTTTAGTGCCAGAGTGGGTATTTTTGATGAAGATCAGAATAACTAGCGGCGGAAAACGTTTGCAATGTTTTGTTAATTCTTGGTAATATTTTATCAGGTTTGAGTCTGATGAAGTTGGCAGTCCTTTTAAGTCACTTCTGGAATTGGAAGTTGATCTGACAAGCATTTGGAGGGAAGAATTTTATCAAATTTCCCGAGGCTGAAAATCTTAACACTGTTTTGTTAATTTTAGCAAAATAATGGATCAGCCCAAAGTTGTCTGCGGTTTGCCATTGTTTTTTCCCCTCTGTTTTTCTACCGGTAATCTTGGGGATTGATTACTTTGCAAGTGCTGAAAATGATATAGAATCGTTTGAAATTAGGCAAGTAATGGAATTTCTTATTATTCGTTACTTTTTCAGGTGGTCTGGCTCGGGGGTTGATGAAGTGGGGAAAGACAAGGCAACAGGGAAGGTCAGGATACGCATCAATCCCAAATATTATCGTCCAACTGAAGTGGTAGGTATAAAATTGTAGGATCTACTTGACCTGATTTCACTTTTGGAGATAATATTCTTCGCAGAAAATCTTGTCAGTACAGTGCTATTTGTAATCAGTAATCACCCTCCCATGAGGTCCGTGACTCGACTTGAAAGGTCTTCTATATGTCTTCAAAAAGATTTCATTCTGTCATTTAAAACTATTTACTATCTTCACACTAAGGCCATGTAAAAAAAAATAGTTGGTTAGCATTCTTCCACTCTCAGTTTTCTGAGGAGGGCGGGAGGTTTTTATTTTATTTTTTATTGAGTTTGGGATGCATGTTACCATGGTAATCATGGTGACCTGAGGGAAATTTCAAAGGTAATAGGTATGAATTGAAACAAAAACTGCTTTCTATCCTTTAAAACTGTGTTGTTTTATTTAAGCATCCCAGCCTACAATTTTATCACTCTTTTGGCAGTTTTTGAAAGGTTTTTTTTGAAAATAAAAAATAAAATTTTTTTTGAGGAGGGGGGTGATTTCCATGGCGGGAGGGGATGCTAACCAATTATTTTTTTTTACATGGCCTAAGTTCTATCCTGTTAAAACCAATTTGGGGACAAGTACAGTTTTGATGCCCTAGCCCTGTGCTGGGATGCTTGACATCTTCATTGGAGCCACCTTGGTTAAAAGAGTCTGATATCAACAACGGTAGAGGTTATCTTCTGACTTGACACTTTAACCCCAGTCTATCCTGAAACCTTTTCAGTAGAACCCAGATGAGCTGCTCATTCACACTATAATCTGAGCATTTCAGACCGGTACCCATTTATTTAATGCACCTGGTGGAGAGAGGCCAGTAAAGGCAAAAAGAGACTTCAATCTCAAATTTTCACGCCACAGAGGTATTTGAACCCGGGACCCTCTGACTGCTAGTCGGAGACCCGATCACTACACCACCTTGGTTCTTGCACGTCCTCTGCTACATAGCTTCAGTAGCTTGAAGTGGCCTCCTCTGACCTTACCAGGGCCAATAATACTATGGCTTCGGCCCTGGATGGAAAAAATCTAATACAAATAAAAAAGATAGAGTGATCCAGTTTGGGCTTTCCCTATTCATGTGGGTTGCAATACCCTCTTCCTTATGGTGTCGTGGCTAGAGAGGGTACCGTCAGACAATGGAGAGGATGCGCAGCTTTCTGACTCCGACTCCGACTTCAACTACAAGAATGAATTGCAGTCCGCTATGGACATTCTTGATAAAAACGATGTGATAGAAGTTTTCAATTCGTCAAACACCATAAATTAAAGGCAGAAAAAATTGGCCTAATAAATCGGAAGTGCGGATAAATAATGAATATTGAAGTCGTAATCCTAGTCGTTACGACTTTGAGACACGACTATGACGACTACGATATTTGCGATTTATGCACACTTCCGATTACGAGTCAAAACTATTCTGCCACAAAGTTATGGCATTTTACTATTTGCAAACGTCTATCAAATCGTTTTTATCAAGGATGTTCACAGCGGACTGCAATTCATTCTCGTAGTTGGAGTCGGAGTCGGAGTCGGAAAACTGTGCATCCTCTCTATTGTCAGCATCACCTTGATTTATGCTTTGCCATCTCATGGCAGCACTGTGCAATATCAAATATTTAAGGATAGTAATCATACCACCTCCACAGTCTCTCGGCTTTTAGACTTTTTTCCAACATGCCCTCAATGAGTAAATCATACTCCTTTGATAGTCGAGTAGGTTTGAAATTGACAGACGGTTATTTATCCAGAGTTTGGGGTAGAAGAGCTTGTTGGGGCCATATATTTACAAATATAACTAGTAGGTCTTGGGCTATTTATTTTCAGTAATGCACCGGGCGTTTCACCATGTGCTAACAAGAAGCGGGAGGTGATGAAAGTCTGCGTGGAATTTATTGATTATTGCCTTTCGTTCAAGGCAATGTATCGCATGCGATATCGATATTGCCGTTGTCTCGAGTTGCGATATCAGAGTTTCCTCATCTGCGGTGAAAAAGCAGTTGGGGAATTTTTTTGCCGCATTCTGGTTGTTTTCATTGCAATATGGCCGTGGTGATATCACCAGAATGCACTTGAATGACTTTAAAAATGTCGATAAATTTGAATTCGTTTGTATGAACTGTAATCTGTTAACATTCAAATTGGGTTTAGGAAAACATTAGAACTTCTCTTTAGTGCCCTGTGTTGTATTTTAAAAAGTCCTAAACCTTCCTGTGATCAACTTGTTTGTTTTCTCCCAGTTCAGGTCCTCCCCTCCCACACTTATCCTATCCCTTCCCCCGAAATGAAAAATGTTAACCACTTCACTACCAGTGTGTGCTGTGTCATATTCGCTATGCTACCGTGATCTACGTCATTATGACATAAAAGTATGATGCAACGTAATGCATTTTACTATCTTACACAACACTCGTGGATTACAAATGCGACACCATGGTAGCATTAGGGACCAGAATTTCCGTCTGTCGCAATGAACGTGAATATGTTATGAACCGGTTTGCTGGTCCAGGTAACGAAAAGGTTCAGCGCCCTGTGTTTAGTTTTAAAAATCCCTAACCTTCCCTGATCAGGTTGGTTGTATGCTTTCTCTCAGGCCCTCCTCTCCCTCATTTAAATCCAGTCCCTCCCCTGAAAGAGAAAATGCGATTCGATCAGAAGACTTTGCCTGGATGGACTTGAATTTGGGCCCGTTGCTGGTTCATTCAACCACAGTAGCTCCTCTGCTCCTCCAAATATCCCTTGGCAGATCCATTCCGCCTTAATTTGAAGGGCGGCCTCTGACCAAACTTTGATCTTTGTTCCAGCAAACACCGACCACAGTTGCATAAACAAAAATCATTGTATCTTTAAAAACACCATAAGTGTCCTGATGGCTGTACCTCATGCACCCCATTCATTCTGATATTTATGAAGCCCTGCAATTGTTACCCTTATCAGCGGGTGTATGCCTTCACATGCACACCTGAAAGGGTATTAAAAACACCTGAGACCATAATCAAAGGTTTACACTAACCAGAAGAAAACATTGAAGAATTCTTCAAGACACTGCAATGTTTTTAAAAAGTCCTTTACAATAGACCAAGAAGTCAACAGTGTTATTTAAGCTACTACACTATGGTCAACAATGTTGACAGTTCGGCTGAGATTTGACTACTGACCAGTTATTTATGTTTTGTTACTATGTAAACAATTTAATTGATTTTGTCAAAGAAGCAAACATACGTTTTATGGATGTTAATGGACCCTTAGTTTCAATGGCTAAAAAAACTGCAGGGGCGTAGCTGGGGAGGGGGGGGGGGCAAATGCCCCCCCCCCAAGCAAAAAGGGACAAAACAATTTTTCCTCTAGAAGGTCATTTCCCCTCTTCAAGCCAAGTTATTGTTGTGTCAGAAGTGGGGAAAATGTATCTGACAGGATGTAAATTTTCAATTTTATTCTGGGGGGACGACCCCAGATCCCCTCCGGCTTCACTCTCTAGACTCAACATGCTCAATTAAATTTTGCCGAAGCCATAAAAGCTTAGCTATGCCCCTCAACTGCCAAACTGCATTTACACTTCTGAGGTGAAAAATAAGTTGGTTTTGATTATTTTCTGATTACTGCGGTTTGTGAAATGGTTTAATGGACTTCCGTTATTGTGAGATGAGTATTTTTTGAAAATAAACTAGAATGCTTTGCTTTTCTAATTCGCGAGTTGATGTGCCCATTCCTGGGTGAAAAAGAATTGTCAAAATTCGATATAAATCAGCTGAACAAGTCATGCAGTGTCATCTCCAAAGGACGACATGTTATGAATAAAATGTGTTACATCCTTATGGACAATTCTCAAATTGACGTAAACGAGAAAGATCTGAATCTGAATGACGTGACGCAGAGAACCCCATGACAGTGACTTCGACGACGTGTCAGAGTCGACCACTGCTGAATCATGGATTGTGTCACGTCAGCTGCTGGTTTGAGATCGAGGTTGTGGTTGTGATTTCGGCGGAAGTGCGCAGATCTGTGAATTCGAATATCGTCTATTGGACTTGTGAGACAGCCTCTTTAACCAAAACATGGTTCATGAACTGAACAGAACTTGAGAAAATGGCTTGTTGACTTGTAACCGTCAGTTTGTTGCAGGAATATCTTTGAAGTTATTATGTTGCCCGAGGTGAAAGTAGAGACATGGCCAAGAGGCAAGAATTGTTTATGAAAACAGTATCTGTGTCATAAATAAACACCCACCTGTCTTCAAAAAGTAATATATCTGTAAAAATACCTTGGCTTCCATTGGTAAGGTGCCGATTCCTCCTCTCATCGGGTTGATAATGCTCAGGATTGGTCTGGTTACTAGTATTTCTTCTGTTTTTCCTGCAATTGCTGCTGAAATATGCCTGGAAAGTGTGGAATGATGGCTAAATATGTGAGATTTTCTTGCTTGAAAGCAAACACTATTACTGTAAAGCAAGATAATTTCGCGGCTGGAAATGTTCGCGAATCAAGAATTATAGACATAGTTGCGGCAGGATATTTTCGCGAGTCTCTGCCATTTTTCACAGTTTTTTTTCACGGTCTATATTTATCACTTGCATGTATTTATATTCGCGACAGGAAATGTTCGCGACTCATACACTCTCGCGAAATTCGCGAAAATTTCCTGCACGCGAAATTTTCCTGCTTTACAGTATTTTTCTTGGGATATTGGTGTAAAAGGAATGATGGTCCTAGGATTGCTCGTCCCAAGTACAATATTCTGCTATTATAAGGTTGTACTGGAATGGTCATAGTTTCTATATCCACGTATCCGTATTCCTAGTCGAACAATTAACTGGACTTAGAATCTAAGTCCAGTTAGATTAGTTAGAATCTAAGTTAGATTCCAGGTGGACAAAGATTCCTGCCACACCAGATTAGTTCTCTCTGTGTTAAAAGAGCAAGTAAATTTGAAATCATGGCCACAACACAAGACATTGACGGGGTCTCTGGATGGTTTTTCACTTGGGATGCCCGCGACTTAGACTAGCATACGTTAATGTTTTCTAAACATCCCCAGGTGTAGGAGGATCTCTTTGAGCAACAACTATTGTGTTTATTAATTAATTTGGTGTAGTTGTGGTAATTATCAGATTTGTTGTTGGTAAATCTTAGACACATTAGGCCACGCCAGGTTGATTCCCTTCTGTACAGATTCTGAAATGATGGAAATACGGTAATAACATGGAGGAATTATGAATTCCTCCATGGTAATAAGAAGGATTTTTAGTGTCATTCAAAACAAGATCAACTTCTAAGAACTACATATATGTCTTCCTCTCTTATCTTTTCAGGAGGAACTGCTGGGTGATAGTACAAAAGCCAGGGAGAAGCTAAATTGGAAACCAAAATATGACTTTCAGGTTTGTCATTGGAGCAGGGTTTCCGCCAGAAAAAAAAATAAGGGTACGGACCCCAAAAAATGTTTGAAAAATTTTTTTTTGAAAATTTTTTTAATGGAAATTTAAAAAAAAATTTTTTTAAAAGGTTTAAACGATGTTTGGTGCCATTTTAGGCGTATTTTGAAGCATAAAATCACCACGCCGGTCATGCCGGTTGTTTGGTTTCATCCGGCATGTCATAGAAAAATGGTTACCCAACATTTTTGAGGGTACGGATACGTACCCTGGAAAAATTTAAGGGTACGGAATTTTACCCTCTGGCGGAAACCCTGTGGAGAGTTCTGAGTTCTCAGTTTCTATCATTTCTTGGCAAGGAATAATACGTACAATTCGTGAGATGAATTTTTGGTAATAATTTATCTTTTTTTGCAGACTCTTGTTCGAGAGATGGTGGAGGCTGACCTCGCGTTAATGAAAGAAAATCCAAATGCGTAGCATCGTCAACCATCAAGGGCTCATATCGCTACGTCTCCAGACTAGACTGTAGACCTTTCCACAAAGATGGCGTCAAGCTACGCCCACCCTTTCTGTCAATCCTGCTGGATCCGGACCTGGTGTTTTATCATGCTTGGACAATGAATGGCCGCAACGTCATGTGGGAGAACAAGTAGGCCACCATCTTAGTGGAAGGTCTATAGATACTTCGGATGAATCCTTCTCTAGGATATCAGTGATCACTGCCCAAGATCTCTTCTGTTTTGTTGGGGACCATCTTCAGGGCGGACATGGTTTGAAAAAAGGCTGTGAAATAGTGATTTCTTCTCGGCATCATGTTCTTAAGATTGTCTTGACTGTTTTGTTTCGGGTATACAATCTAACATTCCAGTCCATGAACCATGTGCTTAGGATCTGTTTTGCTGTTTTTGGCCGATTCGTGAATATTGGATTGCGCCATGCAGCAACTTGGGGAAATTGGCAATCATGTAAAAGATCTGTATCTGTTTTCAATACATTTGTTCAGATGTGCTACTTCTAACCTTGGAGGAATTACCTTTTACCTGTGCTTACCATTGGAAAATACTCATTTGTTTTAAGTTATATTCAGATACCATCAGGTCCTCTTAGTTTTGCTCCAAACTTGGAGGAATTACCGGTATACAGTATAATTCCTCCAAGCTCCAACCAAAGCACGCAAGCCTCATGCCTGTGACGGAGTTTGGCGTGATTCTGTTTGAGGATTTCTTCAAGATCTGAGAAACTGGTTCTTCCATTTATCAAGAATTTATAATCTATTATATATTTTTGTTGTTGTAGTAAAGTTAACTGAGGATTTCAGTAAGGTTACACTGCGTAGGCTTAGATCTGACGAAGTCGGGATGGAATGTATCACACCACGACATAACTGCACTTTCTGTTAATTAAAATCTGTCGACCTGGGTCAGTCAGGCGCTGTCCATATTACAGCGCCACTAGGCGAGTCCAGAGATCTACTGAGACCTGCTGCTGTACCAGTTGGTGATAGTAGTCTGGCTGGGTCCCAGCCAGACTAAAATCTTCTGGAACCTGTAGGGCCTATGATTTGGGGGGGGGGGTCC
>NMRB01000059.1:333916-359605 GCA_002633025.1 Notospermus geniculatus
AGTTCTGGCTCTCCGAGGCGTCAAGACCAAGCGGAGGAAAAGCACTCGTCGTCCGTTGAAACTTCCGTGGAAATGCGTCATTTGGAGAATGATTCTGTGAGCTCTGTCAAAGCAGATCCGCCAGTTTATCAAGAGTCCGTTGGTATGGGAGTTACCATAAACTAATAAACGATATTTTTCGTCAGTTTATGGAGTTTCCTAACCGTATTCAGCAGACTGGTCCTCTGTCCTCGAGCCGCTCCGCTTATACGAGTAAGCGGAGTGGAGGACAGAGGACCAGTCCACCGCTGACAACACGCATTTCTGGACAGGTACATGTACTTCACAATCATTTTAGACACCTACAAAACTGAAAATTTTTAACTGTCCATAGACTAGCCCAGTGACTGTATAGGAACACTTTCATCCATGTTTACATGTACATGTAGATGTACGTTCCATGTACATGTACGTGTACGTGTACGTTTGCAGATGAATTTCTTTTAAAAGTTGCAGATCAAATAGGATGTGATCAAGTTCAGTGAGTTTGTTCCCATAAAGAAAAGAACTCGGTGAATTTTACAAGAATTCTGATGAAACAGTAATGTATATTTAATAATCGAACGGAAAATGAATTACGTTCAATATGATTAATAAAATGGATTTCATACATGTGACAATATAAATGTACAGAAATGGATACCGGTGCAAAATATAAAACTATATTTTTGGTTCGTTTTCGACTGCGATGCTTGAAAATGTTTCACAGTCTTTAAATATTATAATTCTACTCGTATTTTCAGCCATAACTACATCTGCTTTTGAGGTAAATATGTTAATAAAATATAAAGTGACCTCCAGGTATTGTACCCACGTGAGCTATGTTCAGATGTTTAAAGGGAGACATGCGAAAAATATTGCCCGGACACTTTTCTAACCAAACGTATCGAAAAAACACAACACGTATCTAAAAACACACCACGAGCTTATAAATTCGTGAGCTCGGGGTGTGTTTTTTACAAACTAGTGTTTTTGGTTAGATACGTGTTCTAAGCTCACTAATAGCTCTACAGGGGCCTGTGATATAGCGTAGTGTCACCGTGTATTAACAGACGGCGCTACAACTCAGACAACTTGTGCCCGCCGGGCAATATTTTTCGCATGTCTCCCTTTAAAACACTGTACTACCAAGGGGACCTCGAGTGTGAAAAGATGCCCCAAGTACTTACATGTATTTCATAAGGATTTCTACGGTTTCACAGTTCTCACGCCCATATTTATTGATAAAAATCAAAAATACATAAAAACATGGGCTATCAGCATCCTGCGTCATAAAAGAGCTGTGAGCGCATCATAATGGTCTATAAGCGCGTCATAATAGGGTATGACCTCATACATGTGTATGTGACGGATCTTCGGTGGCCATCGGAAAAGACCATCAGGAAGAAAGAAAAACTTGTGGTTCTTGGCCCTGAGGCATTGCAGTCCAGCACGAACAGTTACGTTATTAGGGAGGTTTAGAAATCAAACGATAAACGTAAACTATACGACAACGTTATTTTTCATACTACACATTCACCAGATTTTATGTTGCATTTTCGGTACGAAAATAACGTTGTCGTTAACGTTTATGTTTATCGTTTGATTTCTAAACCTCCCTAATGTCAATTTCTATCGGTAGTGACACCCTCAAATTCCCCGTATAATAAAGTCCTCTACCGCTGGGACGAAGTGTCTTCTTCCCCGCCAGTTATGTCCGGTCCTTTCTTTTCCGGTGCAATCTCAGTGGTCAGTTCCGGTGTGTCTTTCTCCGACGGCTGAATATCTTTGCCGCCTACCGCCCCTTCCTGGTGAAGAATATCTTTTGAGGGGCCTGGCACGGGTGGAAACAGCGATTTTGCGGCGACTGTTTTATGTTCTGATTGTCTCTCGAGCGACGGAATTTTCTCGGCCGATTGTTCACCTGATGTCGACGGCACATCACCTGATGGCATTGAGGGACTCATTCTGGGCGTTGAGGTCACTCTACCTGCAGTGCCACCCTTTAGCCAATAATGTGTATGACCGTTGATAAAGTGTCTGAATTGTCTTAAAGCATGGTTACCTATCGATTCGTAGCTCTCGGGTATGACCTGAAAAAAAGAAATGATCACTTCTGGAAATCATGACTTTCAGTTATTATGAGTTCAGTGCAACTGGCGAATTTCCGGTGGCCGGAAAATGTTTCCAAACGATGTTGGTTTCCGATGTAATATGTTAATTAAAGCCATTGTGTACCGGTGTGAAAGGAAAGATGGTCCTAGGAATGCAAGTCCGTGTAACAATAGTCTGCCAATGTAATGTTATTCGAAAGGAAGGTTTTTATAGCCACACATCCTACTCCCTCGGTGAACAATAAAGACGGACTTAGATTTCAGGGGGACCTAGACTCCTGTCACACCGATGTGAAGGAAATGGAGTTCGAGACACAGTCTGCAGGGTTAAAGGATCACGCTATGCGATTTCTTACTGGTATTTTGACTGCCGACGTAGAGGGCGCCACCTAGCGGCAGCAATAGGAACCACAAAAAATCCATTATAATGTACGTAGAACATCGGGCCCATTCGCCGACATCATCTCTAAACTCCCACTTACCTGCATGTCCCATTCCTGAATTCGCAAAAATAACCAAAAGTTGAAGATATCGCACGCTCTCATTCTTTGCCAGGCTCGGGAGTGGGACAAGTAAGTAGACAGGACATTACTGTTTCTGACCATACCCCCACCACATTATCTCCGGATTTAGTCATTTTTTCCGAGTTCAGGAATGGGACAGGTAAGTGGAAGTCAAGTAGTTGGAGAGTGGCGCGCACGGCGATGGTGGCGCCGGCTGTCGAGAAGTGGCAGTAAAACACTCTAAAACACTCGCGTTGATCAACAGAACAGGACTTCCTAGGGGGCTTAGATTCCTGCATCATGTAAATGAAAAAGTATCGACGATGCAACTTACCTCCGTCTCCACGACTTCCTCTCCAACAACAAGTTCCGCCTTATAAAGTTGCTTGTCCTTGGTTGAATGGACCCCACGGCTCTTGATGGTCCCGATGAATTCTAGGTCCAGCTGGTGAAGGTCCTCAGCAGTTAGAGTGCCCACGTCGCTGCCCGAATCCACCATGAACTCTGCGAATTGAAAGAGGGTGTCGTTTCGGTTACATTTTCAGCATTCATGATGTAAAAAATTCAATATTTTTTNAGATAAATACTGTTTTCTGCAAATAATACCATTTTGAAAAAGAAGTTCTCATCACGTGATAGACTAGCCCGCCGACGATGACGTCAGGATTTCAAGATGGCGATTTAGTTTCGATGGCAGTGTTAAAATTTTCGTCCAATTATCAAAAAATTTCAACGCTGTCGTGGAGTATGGTCAAATATAGCTCGCTTTGGTTCTTTTCATTACGGTATATTTTCATTGCATCTTCAGCGTTTCTTTTCAAAACAAACCAATTGTTCAATATTGAAGTTCCTAGACTGGTCTCCTGTCCTCGAGCTAATACGTAAGCGGAGCGGCTCGAGGACAGGGGACCAGTCTAGAAGATTCTTCCATGGGTTTTGAAAAACGGTAAAATTATTTTCACTGTCTATATTTACCGTGTTTCATTGACTTTCCATGCGACTTGGTCGACCTGATCGTCGCCTCGATACACAGAAATGGATTTTTTGAATCCTGTAATTTTTTCGGTCGCTTCCAGTAACCGACGGCGACGGGATCCTCGGCATCGTTGGATAGACGTCGTCGTTTGCGGAGTTGCGTCACTGGAAGAGAAGACGGACATTGTTAGCCACCTTGGAAAATATCGATTCATTTCGGGTACTAGCCCCAATCAATTATTAGTCGTGGGAGTCAAAAATGGCACTATGAATAATTTCGCCGCCGACTGGTCCCCTGTCCTCGAGCCGCTTCGCTGATACTCGTTTTAGTGGAGCGGCTAGAGGACCAGTCTATTCGCGGCCCACGAAATTCTCAATTTCAAAATTACATTTTTTTTTGTATTTAAGTGAATTAAATCATCAGGCAGGGCTAAATCTGTAGTTGACCGCGTGCTAAATGTATCCAAAGAGAATAAAGCCATGGCAGTCGTGCAATAATGCATTTTTATGGAATATAGCACTAATATATCCAAGATGGCGGCAACCAATCGTGTTTTTGGCCACTTTGGCTGGCACGACCAATTCGCTTTAAAACCAATCTCAGCAACTCACCAGCAGTTTTTAATCTTTTTCTGTGGCCTGGAAGAACAATCTCAAGGTCATCGTACAAGTCCCTCTCGACTTTTAGCCGGCCGATGTCTTCAAGGTCTAAGAAGTCGTTATGTATAAAATTGATCCCATAGCGTCCCAGGCCACTTTCTTCCAACCATTTCAACAACTTGTATTCTTTCGTCGAATGAAAGTGCGAAGCTGTAATGATAGATTGAGATTATGAGATGTAGCCCAGGCTACTACGAGCTAGCAGACGAACCGGTCTCATCAGTCGCTCCGAAGCTCACACTAAAAAATATTTGTGTTTTTCATCCACGCCCGCCTGCCAAAAAGCTCCCGCCTTCGATTTTTTTCGTATTTTTTATTTTCCTAAAACTTGTCTGTCGCGACCACAGACTTGACTACGTTCGCCACCTAGCGTTCAACAACATCACTAATTATCGTCTGGCGCGTTTTGGAACAGAGAAAACACTTTTATTTGTCATGACTTTCAGGTATTGGACTATGGTGAAGCCCGACTCTTGTCATAAAATCTATGCCAAAATTGAAAATAAAAAAATAAAAAGCCTTCCCGCCCCTACTTTTTGAAAAAAAGGATGAAAAACTTAATTTTTTTAGGTTGCCTTCGGTGAGCTTATAGGAGCGATGCTGAGAGGACCCATCCTCCAACTGCAGTGATCGTATGGAAAGGAGTGTGACCAAGCCCTGCGTATGGGAGGATGAAGAGGACCCGATTTCTTCGGGACGGCCGTCGTTTGAATAGGTACCTGTTTACAACAGTCTTTGATATTATCTTGGAGGAATTCCTCCAAGATATTATCAAAGGTTGTCGGACAGCAACAGGCGCGGATACGGGGAGGGGGCACCCGGCGCGCGCCGCCTTTCGGCCAAAAAATCTGTAAAATTGACTATGAAATTCTGAAATTTGGAGCAAATCATTGAAATTCACCGCAGATTTCAATGTTTCTAGCACAGTGCGCCCCCTCTTTTCCGAAATCGTGGATCCGCCCCAGCAATGTATTAATTTGACGACCTTCTCTGAACTGGCCCGGATTTCTGCCAAGGAATGGAGGAAAATGCATGCCAATTACTTGGGGATGAATCCATCACCAAAATTTTGAAGTGAAAGCATTTCTTCTTTAAAAATATTGTTCTTTTCAGAAGGTCATTCTTGTACGACATTCCGGGTAGCCCCCCTCACACTTCGTACCCCCCTCCCGCGTCGAAACGGTAAATGGAATCTATAGAAATACGCCTGAAGGAAAAATCTCCGCGTAGCCGACGACGTAACAATAGCCTACCGTCTTAATCACAGAGGGACACTTTTCCCTGCGTGGGACGCCCTTGACAGTAGGGCTAAACCCCACTTGAGGTGGACACGTTGTCACGACTGAGTTGGCTTGTCCTACATATGAGACATGTAATGAATAACGAATATCTGTATAGATCCTCTTAGAAGATGAATCAAAATAGTGACGTGTTCAGACGCATAGGCCCTTTACTGCATAAAATACCGTCTCTGCGTCCGTAGAAACCGAAATTAGGTCAAATCCCGGGATCGCTTGCTCTTCCGTTTACTGCCTGCACCCATCTGGTTTTAACCAGAAGCGTTAATATCACCATATAGACATACATTTTTTTCTTACTTAACCTCTTTGAAAGAATGAAATAAAAAAGGGAGAATGTTCACAACTATAGTTCCCGTCTACTTTAGATAGACTTTATTCAAAAGTTAGCTGGGAAATGTGTGCATTAATTGGAAGAGCCCAAAACTGGGGAATTCCAGAACGTTATGCTAACGTTTCAGCCGTTTGGGGCTGGTTGCGGTTCTTATTGATGAAAAAAACTTACCTGCTTCAACTATTTGTTTTCTGTGGCCCTCGTCAAAAATCTTGATCATGTCCAAATCCTCAAAATCTAAGTCACAAATATCCTGCACTCGGTCATATCCATTTTTTGAGAAATTCTCAGAATAAAAGTCCGGCAACTGGAGTTTAGAAAGAAAAATTCGCATGCCTTCTGACATTTTCGGCCGCCAAACTTAATCCCCCCTAGCACGAAGATGCGTCCAGTTAGGGGCAAGTCTCAAGTCTCAAGATACTAGCAGAGATCATAACAAACCGATGGTATTCCTTCCTCTCATATTTATTGACTGATAGTTTTCCAGCCGATCTGTCATGGACATGTTCCGAACATGCCCACCGCGTGGGTTTGTTATGAGTGACGTGGAAGTGGGGATTCCACAAAAAACACGTGACTCACTATAATGAACCCCCTCGACATGCCCGGGCAAGTTTACCAGAGCACGTGTACTTTGTTTACATTTTCCAGATCCTAGAAGGTTTGCCGGCTCTGATCCAATCAAAAGACAGAATCTTGACACGTGATTTCTACGTACCAAGTGATTCAACATGGCGGGCTGTGGAGACGACGTGTCGCCGAAAGATGGTCGGAAAGTTGCTCTTATTACAGGAATTACGGGACAGGTAACTTTTCCAATCGATGCAAAGTTGTTTGATTATATGTGTCGTGGTCATGTTTAATTTTAATTCATTTTGGAATTGCGACATTCAGGTATTGGTCATTGAAGTTCGAACGCCGGGATCACGACAGATTGATGCACTGACAGTGACAGAGCACACTGCACTGCACATTGATTGTGCACTGACACAGGCCCTAGGCCTACCTACAGTACACAGGTGAATGCACGGAGAATGCACATGATGATGACATGCATGGCCAATGCAATGTATCGGGCATGTCGGGACGTTGTTGTCAAATGATGACATTTGCATGATGTCAGTCAGAGCTTTCACACTGCGACTCTGTCACTGACTGACATCATATGACGACATGCACCACATCTTGTCATGTGAGTTGTGACATGTCCCATCCGTCCGTCTGAATTTTTCCAACTTCTTTTTGTTTGGAATGACTGCTGTTGTTGTTGGTGACGGCACGGTGTGTTGGAGTTTTTTTTTGATACACACCATAAGTATATGTAGAGAAGGTGAGGACACTTGCTCTCCCAAAATGACAGGTCCGATTTTTAAACTCCCGATTTCACTGTAATTTAAGTCATGTCAGCCAGAAAAAACACATCGAACGTATCCTTTGTGAATTAAACTTTGCATCTGTGATATTCCTTTCAATATTATTCCCCGATTATGAGCAGAAAACGGCACTTAAAATGACGAAACTTCGAATGGGAAAGTTGAGAGGGATACCGCCATGTTTAACCTCGCCTGCAGGTACATGAAATGCGAAATTGCCCACCTGGCGGCGCCCTTCGAAGTCTGGAAGATCATGGGAGCCAGGTTGGAATGACTCTGCCTCGCTCCCATGATCTTCCAGACTTCGAAGGGCGCCGCCAGGTGGGCAATTTCGCATTTCATGTACCTGCAGGCGAGGTTAAACATGGCGGTATCCCTCTCAACTTTCCCATTCGAAGTTTCGTCATTTTAAGTGCCGTTTTCTGCTCATAATCGGGGAATAATATTGAAAGGAATATCACAGATGCAAAGTTTAATTCACAAAGGATACGTTCGATGTGTTTTTTCTGGCTGACATGACTTAAATTACAGTGAAATCGGGAGTTTAAAAATCGGACCTGTCATTTTGGGAGAGCAAGTGTCCTCACCTTCTCTACATATACTTATGGTGTGTATCAAAAAAAACCTCCAACACACCGTGGGTGACGGTGTGTCGTGTCATCATGGTCACTATACAATGAATGGGCTTCTTCTACTAGCCTCGGCCTTGGCCACGCTACACGGACACACCACTACAATGCCCAATGCCTGGCTTCACAACCCAAAGCCAATAAAGGGCTCGCGACCGTGAAGCCATTGTTAACCGGCGTGTCCGTGTAGCTCTATCATCTATAATTGTAAAGTATTGCAAACTGATAAATCTCAAGGAGCACCGTTTCAGTTCTGGAATGGATAGAGTATTTTGAGATTTCAAGGAGTATTTAACTTCAAGCAAATAGGCCCTAGTACTCCTCGTATCTTAAGCCCTATGTGTTGTGTTGATAACGTTGCTTTATATTGCAGTCCGTGAATATTATTTTATTGTTATACTCTGCTGCTGTACTTCTGTCTAATAAAGAATTCTGTATGATATGAAGTCCAGCCTGTTCTTCGCTTGATTTATTTTGAATATTGTTATTGTGATGATAGTCCCCCCCTTCCTTTGGTCATGTCATGATGTTCGCATATCATCATGACATTGCTGTTACTTATTAAATATTGGACATCTTGACACATAACTACCACTATACTGATTACTATAGCAATACTTTAGGCCTTCTTTGAAAAGGCCTAAATATTTTTTAGGCCTAGGGCTAGGCCTCACAATACTTCCATGCAGCTTAAACTTAAAGTAGGCCTAAGCTATGTGGTCCTAGGCCTAGTACAAAGTAAAAGTGAGTACTGCATTGATTGCACCTATCTCCGTCATGGGCTAGCTGGGTCCTAGGGCAGAGTAGTGACGGGTAGGATTCACCAGTTACAGTTGAGTTGGCTTTCAACCTAAGAATGCATGGGCCCAGCCACAATAAAAAAATTGTTGACCTAGTAGCCTAGACGGCTTCTTAGGCCTTGGTTAGGATACTGGTAGGCATGAACATACGTACAGCACCTGGCCAAGGCCTTCCTCATATTTCAAGGTTTGCCCTGATCTTGACATGACTTCACTCAGCTACCATTGGCACAGGCCTATTTATTATGAATAAAGTCCATGAAGATAAAAATAAGAGACACTGAATGAAAATGGCTAAAACATAAGTATAAATGAAAAGTTTGCCTTTTTTCAGGATGGTTCATACTTGGCTGAGTTTCTGCTGGCGAAAGGTTACCAGGTGAGTCTCCGAACAATGAAGGGCTAGGGTGGAGGTTTGGTGCTATGCTGCTAGGATTCAGTCATTCAAGCTCCCTAGTGTCATAAGACGAGGATAAAGAGGAGGACAAGAGACTAGAGATGGAAACTGTGCCTGTCATTTTTGCTGCGTCAAGGGAAATTAATCTGCCTGTTCCACCTGTCATTTGCAACTGGCAAAGTGCTGATTTCCATAGCTGCTGTGACTCGATATTTCAATCGTGCAACCTCTTGTTTTTTTTTAGGTCCATGGCATTATCAGACGATCAAGTTCCTTCAATACAAGTCGAATAGAACATCTCTATGCTGATCCAAAATCACATAAAGAGGGATGTAAGTTGTGCATCAAGTCTTTGTGTCAAAACCAGATAGGAGCATGAATTGTACTATTATCAATTGAGTTTCTCCATCTTTTAACCCCTTAACTGGGTAGGGCGTCATATTACGTCACTACGAAATCCGGGGAATCCCTGGAAACACCTGACGATCGTAGCTTGCATAAGGCGTAATAGTACGCTTTACAAGGAAATGGCGTGGCTCAGGGGAGGATCCAAGATTTGGGAAATGAGGGGGCGCCCTGTGCTTGAAACATTGAAATCTGCGCCACATTTCAGAATTACATGGTCGATTTTACATATTTGTTGGCCAAAAGGGGAGGCAAGCGCCCGGGGTACCCCCCTCTGGATCCACGCCTGTGCTGTGGAATGTTCTCAAAATGGCTCATCATGCCTGAAAAGAGTTGATCTCTCGTGGTCATTCTATCTTATTACATGTGTCTTTCATTTTCAGCCATGAAGCTTCACTATGGAGATTTGACTGACAGCACAAACCTAGTCAAAATTGTATCATCTGTGCAACCATCTGAGATTTATAATTTAGGGGCTCAAAGTCATGTTAAGGTGAGCCAATTGAAGTTTTTTTCAGAACAGTCTTCTGTGATTCCTCCTGTTTTTCGCAATGGCCCTACAATAGCAAGGATTCTTCCATTGTTAAAGTTTTGTATTTCATTTTTCCGTCAGGGCCGAGGCAATAGCATTATTGGCCCTGGTAAGTACGGAGGAGGCCATCACAAGCTACTCATGTTCCTCACTGGGATGGGGTCTTTTACTTGCCCTTGCAAAGACACAAGGTACAAGGCACCACGGCTTTACTGTCCCATGCGACGGACTGAAGAGCCGGGAATTAATCCCATATGGCCCGGGCTGGATTCGAACCCGGGACCTGCCGCTTGCTAAGTGGGAGTGATAACCCCTAGGCTATCAGGCTACTTGAACAATAGCAGGGATCGCGCTACCCACTCGCCAAATCGCCAATGGCTACTAGAACTCCAAGTTGGCGAATTTTGGGGGGGAACTGGCTAAAAAATTGGCTAACTCAGTAACTGTATAAATATGAAACATGGCACCTTGAATTCATATCCTCGGAACTTTTGTCTGGAGAACTTACTATTCAGCTAACCCAAATCCCATTTGGCAAAGTTTTGGCGGAAAGATATTTTGAGCTAGCTCCAACCCTGTCAGTAGATGAATTCTCGCTAAACAATGTCGTAGGCCCAACTGGACCGTTGCGAAAACTCACTAGTATGATGATACGTTTTCATTTCTTCCTTCAGGTATCTTTTGAACTCAGTGAATATACAGCTAATGTAGATGCCGTTGGAACCTTAAGATTATTAGATGCAATACGGACGTGCAATCTTGCCAATTCAGTCAAATTCTACCAAGCATCGACTAGTGAAATGTACGGCAAGGTTCAGGAAATTCCTCAGAAAGAGACCACACCCTTTTATCCCCGGTCTCCATATGGTAGGTTTGGGATGTGGTTGGTTCAGTTTGAAAGAAAAGTCTTCGTAGGATTTGAGTCTGCTGTGGTGTGGATTATTTTTGACCCTCTCTGGCAAAAGCAGACGCATGTCGCTCTTAGCAGGTTGAGACCAAAAATGTTTGTCAGTTTCAGTATTGTCTGTCTGTTATGAAATCTGAAGCAATCTATTTCTTCCATTCTCTCCTGGTGTCATCTAAAATTCTTAGTTCGTTAAGGCTCACCTTCTGAGCGACATGCGTCTGCTTTTGCCAGAGCGGGTCGCATCTATTGATTATGGGCTGTCAGTGTGGCGCAGTGGAAGCGTCTGAACCTATCACCGAGGTTCCAGGAACTCGGGTTCAATCCCTGCATGCGGCCGACCTGGTAATAAGCTTGACTTTTTTGAGGCAAGGGTTTTCTGTGGACACTCTGGTTTTCTCCTGCTCTGTTTTTCTCCTACATTAACTATGCCTAGTGTTGTCTGTATATGAAGCGGTCATGACGTCGCGATCACCTGTGACAAAGTTAATGATGCTGTATTTGCATCCAGCTCTGAACTAAATATGTGACCCTCCACCACAAAACCAGTCGGAAGTCGCACGGAAAATGAGCCTAAACGTACTGAGATGACACCAGGAGATAAGAAAGAAATAGAATCACTCAGACTTCACAATAGACAGACAATTCTGAAAATTGACAGATAATTCATTCCCAACTTGCCAACCTCGGAGCCGACTGGTTTTGTGGTGGTGGTGGGGGGGTGGGGGGGGGGTCACATATTATGAAATGTGCATTTCTCCAGTCCTTGCACCTTGTATGGTCATGTACTTGTAGTTATGCAGCTCTCATGTGTATCAACACGCTGGCACGTTAGTCTAATAAATAAATACATGTAAAATAAATATGAAATATTGCAGGTGCTGCCAAAGTCTATGCCTACTGGGTGACGGTAAACTACCGAGAAGCTTACGATATGTTCGCAGTGAATGGTATCCTCTTTAACCATGAAAGTCCACGAAGAGGTAGGCCTATGTTTTAGCATGATGTTTCTTTTTCTTGCCTACGGCAGTACATACCAGTAGCAACGAAGTCAGTGACGAAATGAGTTCTAACTAATGAGTTCTATCTTTCACGTCATCTTCGTGATTTATGGTTGATTTAGGACATCCAACTTTATGAAAGAGAGGCAAACTTCTTTGGCTTTTCCATAAAAAGTCTCCTTTTCACCTCAGACTCCTGACGGGCAGTGGGTTCAGGGTGTCATTTGAGCTAGGCACTGCATTGTTTGAACTGAAGGAAACGTTGGCCTCAATGTAATCTGAATCACGAAAATTGCGATTCAGTTCTGATCGTGGAATTGTCTTGAACTCTTGGTTCATTTTAGGTGCTACATTTGTTACAAGAAAAGTCACAAGAGCTGTAGCCAAAATCCACTTGGGCCAACAAGAAGAGGTAGTGTTAGGTAACCTTGATGCTAAACGTGATTGGGGCCACGCAAAAGATTACGTTGAGGTGAGGGTCAAATTAGAGAAAAGACTTTGCATTTGTCTTGTGAAGTCCTGTTATTGTGACTGTATCACGTCAGAAATTTTGTTACTTAAAATTTGAAATAATACTTGACCTTCGCCTGCTTGACAATCCAGCGTGGAATGGTCATGAATTCACTTTATACCTTAGCACCTGAAGTCATGTAATATTTTTCCATTTGTTCCTGAAATGGTTTTCACAAAAACTGGTACTATGATTTTTCAGGTCCCGAAAATGTATAGGGCCTATATGAAGTTCAAAACTGACTTATTACAAGTTAAATTCATACATGTATGAATGAGTGTTACTGGGCAACTTTTCATTGACATTGACCTCCTGAATCAAGGTCAAAGCAGAGGCATTATGGTGTTTTCTGGTGCTATAGGTAGAGGCGCCGTGGGCGGTACAGATGCTGTTTGGTTAAAGCAAATGTTTCACAGCTACCGGTACATATGTAGTTTCTTCAGTACATTCTAAGGTGTGTATTTCCTGCAAAATTTTTCAGGCAATGTGGTTAATGTTACAACATGACAATCCAGAGGACTTTGTGATATCAACAGGAGAGTGCCACAGTGTGAGGGAGTTTGTGGAGCTGGCATTCCGCATATTGGACATCGAGATTGAGTAAGTAAAGTATAGGTATAACCAAAAATAGATAAGAGATATAGTATATTTTTGGTATAACACAACTTATCCAACTACATGTATCTCCCTGTGCGACAAAAGACAGAAATATAGGATGTGGTGCTATTCGATGTCACCAAAATCTCCAATACCAAATCCACTTGTCCTGCAGTAATACTTTTCTCTGGAAACCTCTAACAATATTTAATATTTCTGGCAAGTTTTGATGTTTGAATTTGGTGTATTTTGGAAATGTAGCAAAAATCTACTGTGTCCAGTTGGTAGGTATAAATATATTATTTGATGCAGGCATTGGGAGTGTGATGGTATATCTTAGAATCCCTGATAAATCATGGTAGGCCAATGCTTGGACAGTGCTCTGCACCAAGGCCTACCCAGTTTTTGCCTAACCCCTTTGCAAGCCCACAAAATGCATGGGACTCGATAGATTGTAAAGCCAGCATAGTAAGATGGTATTGGCAAGGACTCCCTATATGTTGTATGTGAATGCAGCAGCTGATTACAAAAATGTAGATCTTCGTTATCGTCGACTATCTCGTTGCCATGATTTCAAATTTTGAAAGATTGTTATCAGGCATTGGTATCTTAATTGTCTACCGGTACATATTACTATCATGTTGCTATCAGCACATTTTATTTCAGGGGCATTTTAGCATTGATAAATGTTGAATTTATTACTGACATCTGCTTTTATTGTTGGTTTATATTTATTTTGAGATTTATATCAGAGGAATGCATGATGTCCTTATTCATTGTTTCTTGTGAACTTGTATTTCTGATTCCCTGTGTTCTTTCAATGACATGTGATTCGCTCAGCCATTCGTGTTATATAAATGTGTCTGGTATCAGTTCATTTCCTGAACATCAGATGGCGACTCTGTCTTTTCGTGCATACATGAATATCCATTTGTTCAGGGATGTTGGTAATCTTCTGAAATAACACCAGGTGGCACCTGTGTTTGTCTGCCATTTGGTATTGGTGAGGAGCAAATATTATAGTACAGACTCGGGTATTAACACATTTTGTTTAAATAAATCCCACTCATGCCAAATAAATCTATTTCTGTTGCAAATTTTGTGCTGTCTTTTGCAATATTGCCAAACTTTGAATGATGCGAGATTGTACTGTCTTGTCTTTGCTGTGTTGCGTTATACTGTTTGCCTCGTACTGGCATTTTATCATGATCATGTCTTGCATATGATTCATCCTTCAATAAATTGACAGGTGTTGCATTTGCGGTATTTCACCTATTGTTGCATAACAGGTCTGTGTCTGTTCATATACAATGTTTTCAGGGCCGGATCGAGGATTGACAGAAAGGGGGCGTAGCTCAACGGAGGTCTGGTGGTGACTGAAAGTGCGAAGTCCAAACGGGGGTCTGGGGCCCTCCCCCAGAAAAATCTGATAATTTAAGTACATTTAGGTGCATTTTCCTGGCATCTGAGAGCAAAATACTTGAATTTTTATGTGATTAAATATCTTGCAAAAAAACATTGTTCTGCCAAAAATAGGGGAGGGGGGCCTACACCCCTTCCGCCCCGCCCCTGTATCCGGCCCTGTTTTTTGTCGCGCATGTCAAGTTTTAGTCCCTTTAAGGTGTTTTGTTTGTGAATTCCCCGCCTTTTCCGAGATACGGATTCCCGATGATCAAACACGACCAGTCAATTATCACTATCTTCCTCCGTGTTTACCTTCACACATCATTTGCACTCGTCATATGCATCAAATGATCGCAAATCATCTTGAATATTTTAAAGGTCCGTCGCAGCCACAATTCACCTTAGGGCTTCATCTCTGACGGCAGCTGAGACCACACTCGTGTTATTTTAGACAATTACGTGGCGGTTGTTTGCGATCTGGCAACCTGCACTTGTTTTCATATCTGTTTTCTTTAAATTTGATAATGTTACATGTTGCTAATCGCTACCGAGTGAAGAGATGGGGAGGCCATCTCGGTTTAGTGCCAGAGTGGGTATTTTTGATGAAGATCAGAATAACTAGCGGCGGAAAACGTTTGCAATGTTTTGTTAATTCTTGGTAATATTTTATCAGGTTTGAGTCTGATGAAGTTGGCAGTCCTTTTAAGTCACTTCTGGAATTGAAAGTTGATCTGACAAGCATTTGGAGGGATGAATTTTATCAAATTTCCCGAGGCTGAAAATCTTAACACTGTTTTGTTAATTTTAGCAAAATAATGGATCAGCCCAAAGTTGTCTGTGGTTTGCCATTGTTTTTTCCCCTCTGTTTTTCTACCGGTAATCTTGGGGATTGATTACTTTGCAAGTGCTGAAAACGATATAGAATCGTTTGAAATTAGGCAAGTAATGGAATTTCTTATTATTCGTTACTTTTCCAGGTGGTCTGGCTCGGGGGTTGATGAAGTGGGGAAAGACAAGGCAACAGGGAAGGTCAGGATACGCATCAACCCAAAATATTATCGTCCAACTGAAGTGGTAGGTATAAAGTTGTGGGGTCTACTTGGCCTGATTTTACTTTTGAAGAAAAAATTTTGTGGGGAGAAATCGTATTGTCTGCACGGTGTCCATTACATGTAACTGTAAGAATCAGTGTGCAAATCGTCATGTGTACGCCCCTAAATCGACATGAATTCACCCTCCTGTGAGATCCGCCTAAGGTTTTCTGTGTGTCTTAGAAAAGACTGGTGCTGGTTCATTTTAAAAAAACCAGTTACTATACTATCTTCTCACCAACTTCTATCTTGTTCATGCCAAATTAGGGACAAAAATAGTTTTAAACGACCTAGCCATATGTGCTCACATGCTTGAATCTTTATGTTACATAATACATGTAATACAGTGATCCAGCATGGGTGTTCCCCATTCATAGTTGCATTACCCCCTTGGTTCTTGCACATCTTCTGCTACAGCTTCGGTCCCTTGAAATGGCCTCTTCTGTACTTACCAGGGCCAATATTGCTATGGCTTCAGCCCTGACAGAAAAAAGTCTAATACAAATACAAAAGGCAGCGTGATCCAGTGTGGGCTTTCCGCATTCATGTGGGCTGCATTACCCTCTTTATGGCGTCGTGGCTAGAGAGGGTACGTCAGACATTGTCAGTATCACCTTAGATTTATGCTTTGCCATCTCATGGCAGCACTGTGCAATATCAAATATTTAAGGATAGTAATCATACCACCTCCACAGTCTCTCAGCTTTTCGACTTTTTTCCAACATGCCCTCAATGAGTAAATCATACTCCTTTGATAGTCGAGTAGGTTTGAAATTGACAGACGGTTATTTATCCAGAGTTTGGGGTAGAAGAGCTTGTTGGGGCCATATATTTACAAATATAACTAGTAGGTCTTGGGCTATTTATTTTCAGTAATGCACCGGGCGTTTCACCATGTGCTAACAAGAAGCGGGAGGTGATGAAAGTCAGTGTGGAATTTCTTGATTATTGCCTTTCGTTCAAGGCAATGTATCGCATGCGATATCGATATTGCCGTTGTCTCGAGTTGCGATATCAGAGTTTCCTCATGTGCGGTGAAAAAGCATTTGCGGAAATTTTTTGCCGCATTCTGGTTGTTTTCATTGCAATATGGCCATGGTGATATCACCAGAATGCACTTGAATGACTTTAAAAATGTCGATAAATTTGAATTCGTTTGTATGAACTGTAATCTGTTAACATTCAAATTGGGTGTAGGAAAACATTAGATCTTCTCTTTAGTGCCCTGTAATATACATGTATGTGTGGCGGTCTAGGAAAACCCAGTGGATGTCGCATTTGAGGAAAGTGGTAATGGCCTTGATGAACCTGCACATTTCAATAGCTGAAATGTGACCTTCCACAGCAAAACCAGTCGCATGTTGCTCAGAAGGTGAGTCTCAATGAACTAAGATGACACCAGAAGAGAATGGAAGAAATAGATTATTTAAGATTTCATAACAGGCAGAAAATATTGGAAGTGACAAACATTTGGTCTCAACCTGCCAAGCTAACAGTGACATATGACTGGTTTTGCTGTGGAGGGTCAAAGTGGTTAATACGCCAAGGCTGTCCCATCAAAAGACTTTGCCTGGACTTGAATTTGGGCTCTTTGGTATGATTCAACCACAGTAGCTCCTCTGCTCCTCCAAATATCCCTTGGCAGATCCATTCCGCCTTGATTTGAAGGGCGGCCTCTGACCAAACTTTGATCTTTGTTCCAGCAAACACCGACCACAGTTGCATAAACAAAAATCATTTTATCTTTAAAAACACCATAAGTGTCCTGATGGCTGTACCTCATGCACCCCATTCATTGTGATATTTATGAAGCCCTGCATATGTTACCCTTATCAGCGGGTGTATGCCTTCACGTGCACACCTGAAAGGGTATTAAAAACACCTGAGACCNCTTCAAGCCAAGTTATTGTGGTGTCAGATGTGGGGAAAATGCATCTGAGAGGATGTAAATCTTCAATTTTTTTTCTGGGGAGGACCCCCACACCCCCTCCGGCTTCGCTGTCTAGACTCAATCAAATTTTGCCACCCCCCGATGGCATAAAAGCTAGCTATGCCCCTCAACTGCCAAACTGCATTTACACTGCTGAGGTGAAAAATAAGTTGGTTTTGATTATTTTCTGATTACTGCAGTTTGTGAAATGGTTTAATGGACTTCCGTTATTGTGAGATGAGTATTTTTTGAAAATAAACTGGAATGCTTTGCTTTTCTAATTCGCGAGTTGATGTGCCCATTCCTGGGTGAAAAAGAATTGTCAAAATTCGATATAAATCAGCTGAACAAGTCATGCAGTGTCATCTCCAAAGGACGACATGTTATGAATAAAATGTGTTACATCCTTATGGACAATTCTCAAATTGACGTTAACGAGAAAGATCTGCGCACTTCCGCCGAAATCGCAACCATAAGCTCGGTCTGAATCTGAATGACGTGACGCAAAGAACCCCATGACAGTGACTTCGAAGATGTGTCAGAGTCAACCATTGCGTCACGTCAGCTGCTGGTTTCAGATCGAGGTTGTGGTTGTGATTTCGGCGGAAGTGCGCAGATCTGTGAATTCGAATATCGTCTATTGGACTTGTGAGACAGCCTCTTTAACCAAAATATGGTTCATGAACTGAACAGAACTTGAGAAAATGGCTTGTTGACTTGTAACCGTCAGTTTGTTGCATGAATATCTTTGAAGTTATTATGTTGCCTGAGGTGAAAGTAGAGACATGGCCAAGAGGCAAGAATTGTTTATGAAAACAGTATCTGTGTCATAAATAAACACCCACCTGTCTTCAAAAAGTAATATATCTGTAAAAATACCTTGGCTTCCATTGGTAAGGTGCCGATTCCTACCTCTCATCGGGTTGATAATGCTCAGGATTGGTCTGGTTACTAGTATATTAAAGTTCTGTTTTTCCTGCAATTGCTGCTGAAATATGCCTGGAATGATGAAAGTGTGGAATGATGGCTAAATGTGTGAGATTTTCTTGCTTGAAGGCCAACACTATTATTGTTCTTGGGATATTGGTGTAAAAGGAATGATGGTCCTAGAATTGCTCGTCCCAAGTACAATATTCTGCTATTATAAGGTTGTACAGGAATGGTCATAGTTTCTATATCCACGTATCCGTATTCCTAGTCGAACAATTAACCGGACTTAGATTCCAGGTGGACAAAGATTCCTGCCACACCACACTAGTTCTCTCTGTGTTAAGAGCAAGTAAATTTGAAATCATGGCCACAACACAAGGCATTGACGGGGTCTCTGGATGGTTTTCCACTTGGGATGCCCGCGACTTAGACTAGCATACGTTTATGTTTTCTAAACATCCCCAGGTGTAGGAGAATCTCTTTGAGCAACAACTATTGTGTTTATTACCGGTAATTAATTTGGTGTAGTTGTGGTAATTATCAGATTTGTTGTTGGTAAATCTTAGGCACATTATGCCACGCCAGGTTGATTCCCTTCTGTACAGATTCTGAAATGATGGAAATACGGTAATAACATGGAGGAATTATGAATTCCTCCATGGTAATACATGTAAGAAGGATTTTTAGTGTCATTCAAAACAAGATCAACTTCTAAGAACTACATGTCTTCCTCTCTTATCTTTTCAGGAGGAACTGCTGGGTGATAGTACAAAAGCCAGGGAGAAGCTAAATTGGAAACCAAAATATGACTTTCAGGTTTGTCATTGGAGAGTTTTGAGTTCTCAGTTTCTATCATTTCATGGCAAGGAATAATACATGTACGTACAATTCGTGAGATGAATTTTTGGTAATAATTTATCTTTTTTTGCAGACTCTTGTTCGAGAGATGGTGGAGGCTGACCTCGCATTAATGAAAGAAAATCCAAATGCGTAGCATCTTCAACCATCAAGGGTTCATATCGCTACGTCTCCAGACTAGACTGTAGACCTTTCCAACAAAGATGGTGTCAAGCTACGCCCACCCTTTCTGATAAACCTGGATCCGGCCCTGGTGTTTTTTCATGCTTGGACAGTGAATGGCCACGACGTCATGTGGGAGAACAAGTAGGCCACCATCTTGGTTGGAAAGGTCTATAGATACTTCAGATGAATCCTCTAGAATATCAGTGATCACTGCCCAAGATCTCTTCTGTTTTGTTGGGGACCATCTTCAGGGCGGACATGGTTTGAAAAAAGGCTGTCAAACAGTGATTTCTTCTCGGCATTATGTGCTTAATATTGTTTTTTGACTGTTTTGTTTCGGATATACAATCTAACATTCCAGTCTATAAACCATGTGCTTAGGATCTATTTTGCTGTTTTTGGCCGATTCGTGAGTGTTGGATTGCGCCATGCAGCAACTTGAGGAAATCGGCAATCATGTAAGATCTGTTCTCAATGCATTTGTTCAGAAGTGCTACTTCTAACCATTACCTGTGCTTACCATTGTAAAATACTCATTTGTTTTAAGTTATATTCAGATACCATCAGGACCTCTTCTTAGCTTTGCTCCAACAAAGCACGCAAGCCTCATGCGTGTGACGGAGTTTGGCGTGATTCTGTTTGAGGATTTCTTCAAGATCTGAGAAACTGGTTCTTCCATTTATCAAGAATTTACAATCTATTATATATTTTTTGTTGTAGTAAAGTTAACTGAGGATTTCAGTAAGGTTACACTGCGTAGGCATAGATCTGACGAAGTCGGGATGGAGCGTATCACACCACGACGTAACTGCACTTTCTGTTCATTAAAATCTGTCGACCTGGGTCAGTCAAGGCGCTGTCCATATTTACAGCGCCACTAGGCGAGTCCACCGATCTACTGAGACCTGCTGCTGTACCAGTTGGTGATAGTAGTCTGGCTGGGTCCCAGCCAGACTACTATCCAGTGGGAGACACTACATTTTGTAATCATCTGGAACCTGTAGGGCCTATGATTTGGGGGGGGGGGTCCCTTGGTCACTGTTAGGTGGTCCATGCTGAATGCCCGGGGCTGAATGAGGATCCTAGCTACGATAGAGGGCAGCACACCGAAACCAGGTCCTATACAATGGACCTCTTTTGTGTGGGAAATTGATCAGGACCGGGATGACAGTTTCATTTCAATAGTTTTCGGGCCCCCATTTATCATGAAGAACTTTTGAGTCGCGGTGATATAGAGGTTGAATATGGTACCTGGGGGCATATTCACGAAGCCTTCGCAAATTTGCGTGCACGCAAGTCTCACAGGGACTTGAGGCATGCATTGCAGGGGTGGTGGGCGTGTTACAGAGGTCCAATAACAAACCCCCGTGTAATGCCCCGGTATACTGACGTACACCTAGTAGAAAAATAACTAGGTACGTACGTCAGTATACCGGGGCATTACTCGGCGGTTTGTTATTGGACCTCTGTAACACGCCCACCACCCCTGCAATGCATGCCTCAAGTCCCTGTGGCAAGTTTATTGTTGGCTGCACATGCCCTATTGTTCACTGACTGCCTTACAATAGATTTGCGTGCACGCAAAGTTGCGAAGGCTTCATGAATATGGCCCCTGGTTCCCATCTATCGTGGCTACAGCTGACATGGTCGATGGCACGCCCATACGGGGCTTGTAGATCCGCAGAATCTTTCGGTAATGAAATACCGATTTCACAAAATACGATACTACGTAGTTGCACCACAGGTTCTTTGGATTAGGGGACCGTATACCACTTTACTGACAACGTATATCCCGGAGGCAAGGGTTTGTGCCGCTTGGGAAAGCGAGAGGTAGACATACCTCCGTGATAACTCACAGGCCAACGGCCGGCTCGCGGCTGTAGGCCCTACTGTACTTAATTAGATCCAATTCGGAAGTTGTAAATTTAATCGTACCAGTACATGTGACTAGTCTCGTTTAATTTAAACGAAAATTGTACCATCTATCAAATAAATTGTAGAAATCTCAGGTTATAGTTCCCATTGTTGTCAATATTCAGCTGTTCCTGATAGAGAATGTTTCAAAAGTGTGAGTTTAGGGAAAGGAGATGGCGCCAAAACAGCGACTGTGTGCGTTTTTTGTATTGGCGAATTTTTCCCGCCAGATCTCCAGAATTCTGCCGCAGTAGTAGGCCTAGCCTCTCGTATTATACATGTTCCCGATTGGCGACACTGTGCATGATGTTTCCCGTAAGGCTATGTCTAGCGTTCATGCTTGATCTCTTCAAAATTTTGCACGCCGCCTGTGTACGGTATAGGTCTGTACGTCATCAATATTCTGGCCTGGTCACTTGATCTCTCCTTGGAGGAATTCCTCCAAGATCTCTCCAAGATGACCGATGCTTGGCATTGGGAGTATTTCGACCATGTATCAAAATAATGTGTTCTTTTTCTCTTTTCAGTACGCATACTCACGGCAGGCGCGGATCTAAGGGCGGGCGGGCGCACCCGGTGCACGACCCCCCTTTCGGCAAACAAATCTGTAAAATCGACCGTGAAATTCTGAAATTTGGAGCAAATCATTGAAATTACCGTAGATTTCAATGTTTCCAGCACAGGGTGCCCCCTCTTGCCTGAAATCCTGGATCCGCCCCTGCACGGGGGCCATACCAACATCGAATTTGCCGTCTGCAGCGTTCCTCAATACAATTTCTTGACAGACATGCGAGAGCAAAAGCTATATTTCTTGCACCACTGTTCACTGGCATGACATCATCCCAAGCATCAATTGTCATCGCCCAGAAAAATGTGAGTCATGGGCGGAAATCAAGATATGTTTGCCTCAATATAAAATGTTTTTCTACGTCATTTATCGCATCCATACCATCAATTGAGACATAAAGAAACATAAGTATAATTTACCTTGTTTGAATTTCCTGAGACCACCCAGTGTGTTTGCCTTAAACGGTGGTCTGGGTGTGCTTGTTTAGAAAATACTTGTTATCATCAAAAAGTTTGTTTATTTAATTGAAAAATGAATTCCGCAAGGGAGATGATCGCCAACGTGGTTTGCCAGAAGTCGCTACCGAAATTCAAAACCTCATGTCCAGGTGTGCTGGCGATCGGTGCCTTATGCGAGGGTCCGTAGGTTCGAGTCCGGAAGGAAGCAATGTCTTTCACCTTAGAAAGCTGTTACTATTTCATTGTCCAGGTGTGAAAGGAATGGTGGTCCTAGGAATGCAGGTCTGCTGCGTCATTATCTGCTTGCTGTTGGAAGGTTAACTTGCGTTGTCATGGTTTCTATAGCCATATACGTTGTATCAAAGATAGATATTTTCTATTCTTGGTTGCATCTAATTAATCCCTCGTTGAACGATGAAATAGCTTAGGCGTTGCCAGGGTTTCCAGAGGGGGAGGTCGTTTTCTAAGTCTATAAGGGGTTTCACGGTCAGTTTTGAATATGTTTTTTTTTCAGCTCAGGGAATTTTCACGGCCATAAATTGAAATAGTTTTCCTCAAAGGGGGGGGGGGGAGTCCCCGTATCGCGGCCGCGTCCCTCCGATACGGGGGTATTTTAAGGAAGATTCCTGTCGCACCGGTCAATCGGTTTGCGGCCAGATCTGTCTGAATGCAGCTCAAATTTATGGCCTTAGCTAGCTTAGGGACCGACCCCGTCGTCTTTTCATGCAGATGTTGGCCGAAAAATGGCAAAAAGTGGGTTTTGCCCCCCCCCCGAAATTGCACTGATGCCGGACATATGCCGTGCATTCAGCCAACAAAGCTGTAAAATCGACAGCGAAATTCTGGAACTTGGCGCAAATTTCAATGTTCAGTTCCTAGCACAGGGTGCCCCTTCTTTTCCCAAATCCCGGATTCGCCCCTGGCATATCATTCCAATTTCTGATAAACCTTATCACTTTATTTCTCAAAAACATATCATGTATGGTAATAGTGTCTTCCTTTCTGTAGCTCAAGGGGTCTACGCAATGATCGAATCAATCCGTGTCATTTGGTAAGCGGTCACAGACGCCGCAAATAAAATACTCACTGATTGCGAGAGAAAACATCTACAGCTCTGAATAAACATGGAAAGAGTTATCGAGGACAGTTCGGATGGACTATGTCAGCTGTCGTGACAGTGGCCTTACGGTCGGGTGGGTTGGGAAAACGCCCAAGGGTGTGGCGGGGTCGAGTTGATGGACCCGGGCTCGGGGCTGGAAAGTGGCGCTTGTTTATCTTCAACCAAGAAGCTTTTGTTTCTGGCGGAGGTGTTGTTTTATTTGACTGCTTTTAGCGTGGTGATGGGATGTGATCTTAGGTGGGGTTGCAAGAACGCATTGATCGAATTTGTCCCCTGTTGATTGGCTCAAGCATGCAGGTATTCATTGAGACCTCCATGGCTCAAGTTGTAGGCCCGTGAAGACACTTGATGTCTCGAAAATTAGGCCTGTCAATGCCTGTATAGAAAGTCTGAGCAGCTACATGGGCACGACTTTTAACGGTGATCACCGAATCCACTACGTCTAACTTGCATTCCATTGAAAAGTGCTAGGACCGGTGTAGGCGAAGAAATGGGTCCCTCTTGATAGGCGATGGTGAATAAAGGGGCGTAGCTAGCCCTCCCCCGAGCAAAAAGGGACAAAGCAAATATTTCCTCTAAAAGGTAGTTTTCCCTCTTCCAGCCAAGTTACTGTTGTGTCAGATGTCGGGGAAATACATGAGAGGATGTAGAATTTCAATTCGGAAGACCCCCAGACACCCTCCAACTTCGCCTTCCAGTCTCTCAATCGATTTTGCCCCTCTAGGCCATAAAAGCTAGCTACGCCCCTGGACGCAAGGGCCCAACGCGCCGCGTAGCGGCCAACAGCGAAGCTAGCCAAAGACTTGTCACGGGTCAATCAATAGAACTGGACTCATAGGAAATATGCACCTAATGTCCAGATGGAATATACCGGACGGTTGGTTCACGTTTTTAGTGACTGTGAACGTAGAAGGGTACATTATGTAGCGATACGCTGACAGATTTTCTGGGGACTTGCTCTGTGGATGTTGTAAAATGCGATTTTTGGAAGATTATTCTGATTTGCAACGTCATTTTTAATTAACATAAAAATATGTTGAGTAGCTGGGATATGTTTATAAACATTTATTGAGCAGCCACCGTCTTGACGTGGCCGGCTGGCGCATCGGTAGACCGTCCGGCTCTTAATATGGGGCGCCGGGTTCGAGCCTTGCGAGGGGAATTTTTTATTTTTTTCACGTGCCAGTTTCTCTGTTTTTTTTGCTGAAAACGTTTATTCACAGGATGAATATCTCCCCAGCCCTTCCATTTCCCTACAAATCTGCATTTGCTAACAAATACTTATAACCACAGATCCCTGTCAGCTGCCCTGCATTCAGAGAGACTTTTCACTAAAGTCTCTCTGAATGCAGGGCAGCTGACTACCATCCACATTCCCCTCCCAGTCACCAAAAATATCAACACCACAACTAACGTTCAAGACTACTGGGTCGGCGAAATGGCTCAAAGACTATATGGTGAATAGCGAAAGCGGTTAGTGAGGTGAGGAGAAATGGTGAGTAAGTAGGAGAAATGGTGATGAACCGTCGGTTTTCTGTGCGTTACGGTTGATTCTTCATCCACTAGATGGGTGGCGCTGTTGCATTTTTGTTCCGTCCGATTACAAATCATCGCGGGGGTGGTGTATCAACTGAGACAGATTGAAAGCCTATCCCTGTGCAATTTAGAAAACGAACAGATCCTCGTGCGTGCAATGAGTAAACGAAAAATGCGCCAGCGTTTGCGGAATAATCGCTAAAAATGAGCGCGAGTTTACACAGCAATGACCCAGGTATAAACAGTTGAAGCGAGCAGTAGACCGGGGCAAGTAAACTGTTGATATAAAACAACGCAACAGTTTATTTAAACAATAATGCCAATTTTCAATGGAGTTATTAATGAAAGGAGAACATCAACATGGTAGACGAGTTGATGGCCGAGACCACCCCGTTGAGATGACACCGTCTTCGTTTTCTTAGCTACGGCGATCAGCCACATTACATGTATTTAGCGCAGATGATCTACCCCCGTGGCGTAGCCTACATGTACCATAAAAAAATCCACGACTATTTGATACCACTTTCCATACCTTCATAGTCCAGCCACGTTGAAGGCTTATTGGCAATTGCCCCCCCCCCCATTGATCTCCTACTACACGTTTGCTTTTGGCAACCAACTGCTGGACGTTTCCATCAGTGAAAGTTGCTGGGGATTGCAGCGC
>NMRB01000059.1:360372-399237 GCA_002633025.1 Notospermus geniculatus
TCCCTATGCTAGCTACGGGCCAGCCCTAAGGGGCGGACTTGGCGGTTCGTGCTCGTGGTCAGGTCGGAACCCCCCGCGATCCGACCGCCTGCTCGGAGACAGAAAAAAAAGAAAATGACATTCCTATTCAGCGTTTTCACACAAATTCCTAGTTTATCCATCAGTATACAAACCTTTCCCACTGGTGTCAGGTGTAAAAGACCTGATTGAAGGTTTAACGAGGTTGTTTATAAACATTTTGAAGCGACCGGAGAAATTTGCCGGCGTCGTTTAGGTGGGTGTTGATGGGCGTTTAGAGTGAGATACTAAGTACATGGTAGAAGTGATGTACCAGATGTGAGAGGGAATATGCCTGTTGGCACCACAAGAGTAAACTAATGAAGAATAACATTCAACAACTAAGTGCTGGGCAATAAACAAGGCACATAAAGCAGCAGTCGCGGTTGAATGTCGGTGAAATTGATGGGCCAGGTTACACGTACGTACGCTCCAGGAGGACTGACTTCCTATATTCCAACATGGGGAAGTCATGGGAAGTGTACTCTGCAGAATTGCAGTTGAAATCAATTGCATTTTTGACGTTGCTGGCCAGTTTACACGTTTTCCTGGAGCAGTTCGATTCGATTGCTAACCCTTACCCAGAGACCCTTAAACCCTTCGAAGATAGATTATGCGAGGGTCCGTGGGTTCAAATCTGGTAGAAGGACGCGATGACTTTCACCTTAGAAACCCGTTTATTTCATATTCACTTCCAAGATAGATAATGCTAACACTTTACCATAACCCTTCTAGGCCTTACCATTCCATGCCGATCATGCTAACCCCTTCTAGGCCTAAATAGTGGGACCCCAAAAGGTCTAAGACCTGCAATCAACCTTGGCTTTTATCTTTTACCGTCCTGGACCACCTTCCCAAACATTCCAATGTCAGAATTTCAGATAAATTACTTATTTCTCGGACGTTACTGGTGTGTGGTGTAACGTTTTTGAAAGGAGCAGTCGGGAGCGTTTATCGTCAAAAGACGGCAGCAAAGTTCTAGCGGACCAACACAAAAATTCTTCTGGTTGGTGCTCAGTCAACCATGAATGGGTCAGCTTGGCATTGAATTGGACCGTAGTGACACCTATTGGTCAACCGTCTGATAGCTCCAATCCAATTCCAACACCAGCGGACGCCAGGTGTTAGAAAAGCTGCAAAATAAACACCCGGAAGTTGTTGACTTCCGGTGCTTCGAGCAAATTTTCCGCCAATGATCAATAAACGTAGCTTTGGCACCATTAGAACAATGATAGGGTATAATAAAGAAAAAGTCGCACTGCCCTTGAAGAAGGTCTGAAGTCGAGCCTTGGTCTGAAGTACGAGGTCGCGAATAAAGCAGTTTTTTTGCTCTCTGTGACAAAATATGGAGGTCTCCCACGGCGAAGTTCAAGCAAAATAAATAGTCGGCGCAGAGCGTATACAATTTGCCAATTAAGTGAAATAACATGCAGTAGCAAAGTAAACACCCTGAGTGAGATGATTGATACTCTAAAAGCCAATTTGGTGAAACAATCGGGGCACGATGGTTAAAGTCCTGTGGGACGGAAGTATTGTGATCTTTTCTTTACTGGTCACTTCAAATTTGAGAAATGTTTTGAACGTTGATTCTTCTGAATATGATTATCCAAATCCGGATTTCACGACCAATCACATGCTTTGATTTGCCAACTAGGAAGTGCGCATGCACAAAATCTCTGTAGAAACCAATATGGAGGGGCCGTCGAAACGATGAATAAATGTGGACTCTTTGGGTTCATGACTTCCTAGGTACCGGTACCGGTAGTCAGTTCATCCCAATGCATTGTTATATTCAACATCGGAGAAAAAAACAGGTGTTTTTGTTCCCCGATTACCGAAATATACCGCCGTCGAAAGCCTTCACCATATCAAATAGATGCTCCAACCAGGTGACGCGTGCGTTTTCGTTTCATTTGATTCCACCATATACAAACAACCCCTGGTCTTAGCGACACCCTCGCCCCAGGAAGCTATCGCGTATGTGCTAAGTGCATCGAGTGTTATGATATTCACCTCCGGTGACGAGGTTGGAAATCCGAAGATAGAAATCCAGCTGCTTTTATCTGCATTGTCTTCTATCCAATTTCACCATTTGTTAGCTAAATAAGCAATTTACTCGGCAAATAACCTGCGCAAATAATAATGGGCAAGTGATGGACAGTCAACAGTTTATAAGTCTTCTTGGGCCTGGGGCCTAACCCAAGTTATTAATTATAAATAGCCGCTTTGTCCAGCGTAGCGTAACTCTTGAAGTCTGCTCCTTGCCGCCATCTTTTTTTGCGTGGGAATTTTTCATTGTTGTTGTGTACTAGGGAGGTTCAGAGTTGCTCGGTGAGTACATGTACCAACGAATAGAAGGTATCTCCCTATATCAAAATTGCATTTCCAAAGGCTGCAGTCGGCCTATTTCAACTGGATAATACTCTTCATTCCACATCCGATTGGCGTGAGGTTTTCGGCCGATATCTCCGCAGGGGATGGGTTAAATTTGACAAACCATACATCAATCGACTTGTCTTTCTTTTCGGTATCTTCTTGCTATCTTCATTCTTTGCCTATAAGGCCGACATAACGTATCCCTTTCTCAAAACCCATTTCATTTCGCCACGATGTTCAGTGCAGTTTACACATGAGCGATGCATTGCGTCATTTCAAAATGGCCGCCATTTCGGCCGTTAACACGAACTGAGTTGGTGAAAGAACTTTTTTTATGTCACGTTTTTAGGGAAAATGACAGCGATGACGCCTGTAGCAGCAAAAAAGACAAATTATGGTGTCAAATTTGACCCAGCCGTTGCGGAGATATCGGCTATATAAACCTCGCGCCAATCGGATGTGGAATCAAGAGTAGTTGCCATCTCCTTAAAGTTTCGCGCCCTTTCTCGTGTCAGTGAGGGCCGTAAAGTTTTTGTGAGTTATGTCCTCTGCCGCGGGACACTTGAAGTGGGATAATTTCTCCGCTGCCCCTTCAAACTGTGTCGAAGAGGCATTGAAAATTGCTCTCTAAAAACAATTTATGCTGGGTTGACATGGAAACTAGGGCGTACGAGACAGGTGGGACCCATTCGCGCGCGCAGCAGCCCTCTCACAAAGGTTGATGCGTTGATCTTTCTTTACGGGTTATTATAATTAACAACTTGGTACAGTCAATGACCAACAGAAGTGGTGTAATATCACAGATTTTCTGCGCTTTTCATTAGAAGCCATTGACTGAGTTTTCAAGAGCTTTGAACGGTACGTTGAACGGGGAGTGCCGCGCCGCGGCGCGCTGACAAAATGGCGGAGCGTGCGTCGGATGTCGTGTGACACGCGTAGTGTTTTCTCAAATATTGACATTTAACCAGATCGACCGAAAGATAATCACTTAAAAACCGGAGGTGTAATGATGAGATGAGTTAGAAAGTCAACGAGACCCCTGATTGTAAATACACCGCATTGTTGGTTGACTAGAGGACTATTATAATTACACAACGGAACGGTGAAGATGGAACAAATTAAGAAGCTCGTAATCGTACTCGAGTGTGTACGTTGGATTATTGGAAGCAGAATAAAAAATGTGGCGTTCAGTTTTTCAAGAGCTTTGTNCGTAACCTTTAGGCAACGTCGTATATATTCATGCTCGAAAGACTGTTCAAATCTATCTATTTGAATGGTCTAAGTTACCAATTAGGCATTGGGAGTGTTGCTACACGTTAAAGAATGAGTTGAAGCATTTACCTTACCTGATGAAGGGTTAGTCACGCTATAACAGCACGTTGAACTTCTCAAGTGATGAAAGGTATGGCGGCCATTTTTGTTTCGACATAGTATCAGTCCAGCCTGGGTGTTACCACTGGCTATACACAGGTTGGACAGGAGACCAGTCTTATCAAGGTGGGGAGGGATAAAGAGTCACCTAATGCATACAGTCGGGCTTTACCAATGAAGGCTGGCTGATTGGCCACCCTCTCCTCGAAGGTTACGGACTGGTATTCATCATAAAACTAATATACGGTCTGAGCGTGCACGTTCAATGACTAACACCAAAATCGCAGTGTGAGATCACAGACACCTGGCTTTGCCACTGGGGTCTAGCTCTTCCAAAAAATCATATCAGAAGCGTCAGTGTCAGGACTTCGATTCGAAGATATCAACAGCCTGTTCTGTTGTCGGTGGTCAGCGATGCCAACCATCACCAACAGGAGGCGCTGTAGGCCTACCCGGCAGTGCCAGAACTCTGTGACCTTACAACTGCGATTTTGGTGTAGGCCTACATGCATACACGCTCCTCGTCATCATTGAACGAGTTTAACTTTTCAACCAGACTAAGATATTCAGGACCACTTGTAAATATTATAGGGTCCCCGTATGCCTGCTTTTTGCGGTATAACACAATAATTCCTCTGTTGAATATTTTTTAAATTCGGCGTCCAGAATTTCGAGACCATCTCGACCGCATTGTGGGGCGTTTATGTCGAAAGTTAGTTTGTATAAGAAAACATTGACCTGTTTAAAATAAACTTGAGGTCGATACGGTAAACAAATAATATATTTCAATTGCTTTCTAAATACTGCACTTAACAATGTCATTGTACATTAATAAAAGCAGTAAACCCATGCAACCGAAAGTATATCACAGTTTTATATCACATAATAGAGAATTTAAGAGATGCTCCCACTGTTAACGGTAACACACACCGCTAACGCTCTCGTTATTTTTTACATTGGGGAGGTTTAGAAATCAAACGATAAACGTAAATGTTAACGACAACGTTATTTTTGTACCGAAAATGCAATATAAAATCTGGTCAGTGTATAGTACGAAAAATAACGTTGTCGTAAAGTTTATGTTGATCGTTTGATTTCTAAACCTCCCTATTTTGTAAAATCTAGCCTTAGTCAGAAATAGTAGCGTTAGCGTTGGTGTTACCGTTTACGGAGCGATTTCTTAAACTCTCGAATATGTGATGTTGCAGGACATTGGAGCACTGTCTCCATATTAGTTACTTCACGCAGGTTTCGTTGTCCTGCTGAATGACGTCATGAATCTATTTGCATATATTAGCATACATTAGCATTGCATGGTTGGACTTGGTGTTTTGAAGACGGCAAAAGATGGTTTTCCTTTACATGAGTTTCGTCATCTGCATTGCTGTACATTGCGCAACATGTTGAAATCTAACTAATCCCATTTTTTGGCTACTATTTCTAGATTTATTTAACACGACGTTTCTACCAGTGTGTTCCCTGGTCGTTGTCAAGTGTACAACTGAATCTCAGTGAGGTTGTACACTTGACAACGACCACCAGGGAACACTGGTAGAAACCCTCGTCGTGTTAAATAAATCTAGGAAGAGTAGCCAAAAAATTGGATTAGTTACTAGTATTCGAAACCTTTCTAAAATGCCATTCAAGCAGTTCATTTTGAAATCTGACTAATCTGACACATTAACTCATATTTGCCCATCCTGAGGCAATCAGTTATCCACAAAACAGCCCAAAAACGACACACAGTATACAGTAAATCGGAAAGTCGTCTCCGAATATTTCGCAAATTTTCGACCCCAATCGGGGTCTTCCTCAGGCGCTATGTAAAAGAGATCCCAGAGGTGAGGCAATCAGTGGTTCGATCTTACCGCTTGCTCACTACGTCACCAGGAGCATTAAGAAGCACTTATTACATGTACGTACCTCCGGATGGTATTTGCCCCTAACGCACCAAAAGGGTTCCGTGATTTCGAAAACGGCAACAGTGCAAAAAAAACGTTGAGATATGGTGACTCCCCGAAATGAGACAACAGCCGTTCTTTTTCCCAGCATATGCCCCTTAGAATGCCATTTGCATAAGGTATACTTATGCTGGGGGAATTTTTGAAAGTCAAGCGACGCTGACAATGGGAGAGGGAGGCTGAAGTGCGTATCGGATGGCAAAGCGAAATGTTGGCAAAAGAGTGTCCCATTTTTGAGTGGTATTGTGCATTTTGGAGTGCCCTGAAAAGTGTATTATTGTTTGCAATTTACTGATCGCCGCTTGCTCTTGTGTTTACTTTGTAAACTCATTTATATTTCAATGAATTTTTCTCCACAGCCGATTTTTGATGTCCTGATTTGAGCTCGAACGAGAAAACAACTGCATCAATTCGAAACCTTTGTGTCGCTGATGTTAATGTGTCCCGAAACTCATTTCCTGTTTTGCAAAGCCGCATAAGTGAACAGAAATGTATACTCTAGTTATACTAATGTACGGTGGGTCATTAACTTTGGGCAACAACGCCCAAACAAATCCACTTCCGGCTGATTTGCTTACTCGTTGAAATCAAAGCGTGGTTTGTTGACTCAGGTCCCACCTTCTCTAGAACCGATGCGCTATACTGGCCGAAGGCCCCGGAACAACCGGCAAAAAGCCCATGATCTTCTCTCTTCAACCGACCGAGAACACGGGGGCTCCTAAAGCTAGGAACCCCCTGCTGATTTTCTGCGTTGCGACTTGCTTTGCAACTTGCTACCTGCGATTGAATACGATCGCAAGGAACTGATACCGGTCGCCGACAGATTGCCGACTGAAATTGACCACATCATCGCCATTGGTGGAAATCACGTCCAGCGAGTCCACTACGGCGATCGATGCCCAGTTGCAACGCAATCCAGTTGCAAAGAAAGTCGCAACGCAAAATCAGCTTGAAAATCAATGGTGGATTCCTAGCTTAAATGAGTTATTTCTTGTAAACGCCATCGACTTACCTCATGACGGTCTAACAATTTTATCAGCGTTTCTGCGTGTGAATTTCCCCTCATTTTACTGCCCATGAACCGTCATGGTCTCTCTACCTGTTTATTGTCACTACGTCCCAATACATAGAAGGAAGCACTGAAAAACGGGGAACATTGGCAGGTGTTACATCGGCCATGCTTTCCTCTTAAAGGACCACAGTATTGCTACTTTTTCTCGACAGCCGGCGCCACCGTGACACTCTCCAACCCAGGGACTAACTACGTTGTCGGCGACGTGACCCGATTTCCTACGTACATTTTGTAGTGCATTTTTGCAGTTCGTTTTGCTGCCGCTAGGTGGTTCCCTCTACGTCGGCAGTCAAATAACGCATTTGAGATCCAATACCGTGCTCCTTTAAATGATCCAGCAGCCAGGATATTAATTATTGTCCATTTTTAGGGCAGATAAGGGCGTAAGGCCTTCATTACTTCAACATGACCTGAGAGGTCTTGCCATTCGCTGGACCATTGTAACTTCGAGTAGGAAATATGATCCACTCTTCAAGTTCGACCAAGGTCGACCGAACTATCAAACGGTTGTTGTTGTTTTGTGAACAATATAAGTGTTTCAACAGTTTTTATTAGATCCCACTCGAGAATAATCAAGGAGACCTCGAAATGGTTCTCATCTTATGGACAGAACGTTGCCCGCACGTTGTCAAGGTCGTCCTTTTGCAGCGAGTGCCCTGAAAACGCGATGCTTTATCCAACGACGCCATGTCAATCGAGTACATTTTCAATAACTCGTCCATGTTATCGAAGTCATTAAAGCTATTTATGGTTTCATTGTGAAACTCAGTTTTATTAACTAGTATTCATGTCATTCAGTTTGGAAAATGATATTCACTTTTGAGAGGGAATTATTTCGATCGTCTGCCTAGGGCACGAAGAACACACTCACACCGTCTGCTGGTGATGGTGTTCAACAAACACAATGGAACTAAATGGCCACCTTTCTGAAAACATTGTCATAGCAACGTTGACAAAACAAAATTCTGCAGGCGGTGTCCACTTTTATTTAAAGACGATCCCATATGGACAAATAAATTTCGATAAGTGAAGGTTGCGGTTATCCAAACGATTGTCGATTGTCCGTTTACCTGGTCCATCTGCATTTTATAAATACCACCACTGGCAGCATCTCGTGTAAACATTGGGGCGATAAAATTGGATGAAAGATTCAGATTTGTGACCTGGCGGAAAATTGCGTTTATCTTTGGCGAGTTTAATCCAATCAAACATCGGCCCGTGCATTGTTTGTGACAAATACGTTTTGGCAATTTGTTTACAGCCAGGGGGCGTCGTCTGTGAAAAGGTCCTGATGCAGACGACCCAGGCATCCGCCGGCATTGCTAAACTTGTAACATCATCCTCGCCGTCCAAAGGAGACATTTCATTGTAGCTGTAAAATAAATATGTTTGCACAATGATTTTATCAAAATAGCCCGGAAAGTTATTTCTTTGAAAAATTATCATAAAAGTTGTTTTCTTAATTTTGACACAGATGGAAAGAATTTCACCGCGCCGGAGGACATTTCGCGTGTTTCACCCCCGTCCGCCATTGTCACGAGTTATGTCGGATGTTTTAGGCTTGTTGACATAATCAACGGCTGGCTCCAGATAATTTGTAATGAAATGTATCTTTTTCTTAAAACATGTATGATATTTGCCCCAATAGTCAGATTGTATGTGTCAAACGTGTACTGAAAATGTTTTGGCAGTGGGTGCGTCAAGGAAATGACCCAGATATTGTTGAATTTTGACCGAAAGCGTGTTGAGTCACGAGCGAAACTTCTCCGATGTCAACAGCTCTATCATGGCTGAAAGGTACTCACAAAAACTTGTCGTAGCAAAGTCACGGACCGAGGCCCACTGGCATGACCATCGAGTGTAAGATTAATTTTCATTGGCCTGCAAGAACGAATCTATCGCTTTTGCCACTGGATCGATCCGCCATATTGGTAGACGTCCGCCATCTTTGATACTATTTTTAGAAGGAAGTAAGAATACCGGCCTGTAAAGCATCATTTTTCTCCGGGCGAAATCTTTCTCAAAATCTTTTGCGCTAATCCGCTGAAGATTTTAAACAACCACAGAGCTATTTGAAGACGCTGCATGTTTTCTTTATCAATTAGAAAAGGATTCTGAAAAATATTTAGCGGCCGACGAAACCAGAATCCTAGATCCTAAGGGGTTTTCTGGATGAACTTGTAGCTTATGTAAATCTTATTAAAAGGAGTAATGGATCTGTAAAGGGGGACAAGGGGTCGAGGGCTATATCAGGGGTCGCTCTAAAGGCGGCACTGAGAGATTTGGGATTTGCGGCATGTCGTGGACCAAATGTTTGATGGATTAGGTCACTTTGCTGGTTTGCTATGGTTTCGTTACAAATGTAGGTCTGTAATCCAGGCATAAAACCTATTAGCCAACTAGATTTAGAACGATGTGCAAGTGTATTTTCGTCCTGAAATTTTCCCATGGAAGTCGGTGAATAAACTAGTTCCATCATCTGTCGCTAGGGGCAGGCTTGGTCTATTTCCAAACTGAACCGCATCACGAGTGAACTTCGGGGTTATGAACAGAAAATAGTGAGGTTTCGCAAATCTGACGAAACACGACGTATGAATTAAGAAATTGGACTTCATTTCCATGACGTAATGTATTTCAGGAGATGGTTGGTACCACAAATATCGCCTGCTGCAAGAGCGTCTTTTAGCGTATGACGTTGGACCGATAGCGTCACGGTGTACATGTATATTAAACTTCGAAATTTATCTTTCGTTTCCACTTCGTATCTACGAAGGGGAAATTTAAAAATTCAAGACGCACCATAACTGTCTTGGTCTTACATTATATATGCTAAAAGCCACACAGCAGGGACATTTTTGTGCCACCAACCATCTTCAGAAATACATTAGGTCCTGGAAAAATGAAGTTGAATTTCGTAATTCGTACTTAGTGTTTCGTCAGATTTTGCAAAACCTCATTATTGTAAAAGAAATCATTACTCGATAATGGCGCTCGCCTTCACAGTGACCAGAAAGAATAAAAATCTAAACATTATTGGAATACATCGTAAAGACTTGACTAAAAGATTCCTGGCCTTCTTGTCGACAACAAAACACCACTGATTTACCATCAAAACATTATTGTATTTTCACACCTTCAATTGGGACCGCAGTTTGGTTTTCTAAACCGTTTCGCGATCATAATAAGGCGGGGCATTTATTCGGTCAAATTCTAAAATCAACAACTATTCTTCAAAACACCGAAATTTTGCAAGAAAGGTCGCAAGTTGTAAATTTTCGGGCGATTGAATCAATGTTTCCGCTTGTCCTTTGAGTTTTATGTTTGGTTGATAGAGCACGTAAGAGGGCAGAGCTTTTCTACCTCCTTTGTTGGAGAAGGCGTAGTTTTCCTTCCTTCCTTTGTTGGAGAGCTCCTTCACTCAGTATCGCATCTTTTCGATCGAGTATTTGAACAATACAAAGGCTTTAGCCACCGTTTGTCGGCAAATCTTTAGCGTATAGTCCCCCTGTTGATCTTTCGTCAATATTATCATTTTGTCCACTTAGCGCACAACGGAAAGCAATATTTTCATCCTTCGGGCGGAGTGTTGCAAACTCTCTGGTGTTTTCGTTCCGGTTAAGCCGCATCTAAACTCAAGTGACAATATTCCTTAACTAAAATCAAGTGCTTTTGTTTATATTTTTGTTGTGGCTTTTTAGTTGTGAATACAACCAGAATTTGTTACGATCCTACCTAAATGCGCAACAGGTTTGTATGTAGCCTAATTAACCTTTCCTTGAATGGTATCTGAACCCATCAAATCGATTCCGATTGGAGGACGAATGCCTGAAACGAAACGACATCTTCCAAGAGCGGGGTTTTGGTGTCGCTCCGTCCTCTTCATCACTGTTCATACGCTCACACAATGTGAGCAGTAGATGAAGAGAAGTGATGTAAAGACCCCTGCTTTGGAGATATAGAAACGGAGACAATTTTCAGTTGTATATATCTCAATCAACGCGATATCCCAGAATGCTGAAGATGGGTTTTGCAAGAATCTGTATGATAAGCACAGCAGTGAGCTCTCGTGTAGTTAACGTAAGCTGATGGTGCCATAAGCTAGGAATCCACTGCTGATTTCCTGCGTTGCGACTTGCTTTGCAACCCGCTACCTGCGATTGAATACGACCGCAAGGAACTGATACCGGTCGCCGACCTGAAATTGATCACATCTTCACCATTGGTAGAAATCACGTCTAGCTCGTCCACTCCGGCGATGGAGTGCCCAGTTGCAGCGCAGCCCAGTTGCAAAGCAAGTCGCAAAGCAAAATCAGGTTGAAAATCATAGTGGATTCCCCGCTTTAGCCGTCGATTCGTGTTTTTGTTCAAACACGAGTTGAGAAAGTTTTTTAGCAACTGTTGGGTAATGGAAAAAACGTGTAATGGTCACAGTCGATCATCAATTAGATTATTTCACATGGAAACATGTCACTTTCACGCGACTTTCTCAACTCGTGTCCGAACAAAACACGAATCGACGGCAAGGGTAGCTCTCATGAACCTACGACTTTATACAATCAACGTAAACTAGTACAGACTTTTCGCAAAGCCCCCGAAACGCCAATGCGAACGTCTGTCCTTTTGTTCGGTGCTCTCTTCGTGGCATCGAACAATGGGTTTGGCGTTCGCGTTGGCGTTTCGGGGGCTTTGCGAAAACTCCCTATTACCTACCAACCTGCGCGCTGCAATCGGACGTGGCTTTCAAAAGACAGGTGTGACAGGAATCAGGGTCCTAGGAATGCAGATCCGCCAAACAATAGCCCGCTATTGTAAGGTTATATTCGAATGGCCATGGTCTCTCTAGCCATATATTCTAATCCCTCGCTGAACAATAAGACCGGACTTTGATTCCAAGGAGACTTGGATTCCTTTCACCCCTGCGTTAGTAAGGACCGGGTACCAGACTACAATCAACTCGGCGTCATGCTTATAGCACACAGACGCTACTTTGATATAAAGCAGCCGGTGCTACCAGATCCATCAAATTACAGTAGGAAGGTAATCCCCTTAAAAAGTCCTATGTAAACTTATCAACAAACACCCCATTAGTTGATGGTTAAATAAATTAGGAACTTTTCATTCACGGCATTCCCTGCCAGCGGCAGTGGTAGACCAAGAACCACCAACGTATTTTTCCATATAACATCGCTTGTTTTTGCTCGCACAGTTGGTAAACCTTTCATGCATTGTTCCGTGAGGTAAAAGTTTATTTTATCCATTCGGAAAAGCCTGGTTTAGGGGGTCCTTGGACTACTGTTCCACTCAATGAAAATGTCCAGGTTGGTACATGTAGCAAAGGCGTCGAGGACTTTAGGCAACGTTTTCAGTTGAATAAAACCCGCTAATCAAAATATTTTCATTTGTTTTCAAATCGTTGAAATGTATACTCGGTGTAAACAAACATGCGTAATAACCCAATAATAAGTTAAGTGAAAGTCCATAAATATGGTAAAGAAAATTTGTGTTATAATAAATAAAAATGGACATCGGGGGAAATCTCGGCGCGTAAAGTATTTAAAGTGCCACAGTGATGCATGATATGACTCTTTATCCCTCCCCACCTTGATAAGACTGGTGTCCTGTCCAACCTATATACATGTATATGGCCAGTGGTAACACAGAGGCTGGACTGATACTATGTCGAAATCTCAGCTGACAAAAATGGCCGCCCGATACTTTTCGTCACTTGAGATGAGAAGTTCAACCGCTCTGTCACAGCGTGACTAACGTTCATCAGGTATTAGCCTACGATGCTTCAATTCATTCTTTTATGTGTAGCAACAGTCTCAATGCCTAATTGGTAACTTATATCATTCAAATAGATAGATTTGAACAGTCTTGTCGAGCATACATTGACACAAGATCGTGATCAACCTCGCCATCATGAATTAGTGCTGTGGTATACGGTGTACATTGATCGGTGTGTAAACCTATAAACGAGGTTGCCTAAAGGTCAAAGGTTACGTCGGCCGCCACGAGATAGAAAACATAATGCACACAGAGGCGCTTTAATGCTCGATCCCTCTTTTCGGTGACGAAGGGCCCGAGCGCTCAGAACCGCCTCTGATTCTCAGGATGATGCAAACAATGATTTCATCATTTAACTTCATCATCTGTAGCGAGAAATACACCTTCTTTTACCTAATAGGTAGTCAAAATGACATTGCACGCCATAGCCTTAGTAAGCCTAGAAAAACAGGATTCAGTTGTGACCCAAAATTCACAAAATTCTTCGAAAATTCTTGAAAATTTACAAGCAATCCACGACCAGATTATTTTGACGAACCTGTATACGTCCTTGGGCTGTATAACAAAAATCGTCTCATATTCCACCATAATCTTATTTATGTACTCATAATTTAAGAGTTGCAAGTTGTATTTTATTTGCACTAGGCATTGTCTGGGCTTATGCCGGTAGGTTTATCTTATTAAGACCCATGGAAACGCCTCACATAGGCCGATTGATTGTAACTAAACACCGTTGATCTTTTCTCTATCGGTTCCCCAAGGCTGTTTTCATTTTCCTGTCTAAATCATGCCTACGCTGTCGTCGTCTGCCGCGCTGAAAACAGGCCTAGGCTTGGTGGCCAAGGAGCCTAAATTGTGTCACTTCCGGTAAGCTTTAACACGTCCTCCCCTCAGGGCCTCGCCCCTCTAGGTCTCATGAAATCACAAGTGGTTCTTAAGCCAGCAGCACACCAGGCATGCTAGGCGATATCGCAAGCGGTCTACTCATCATGGATTTTCTTGTCAGTCACCGCAGACTAGGCGATATTATCAAGTTTTGGTATTTTTGATACTACCAAGAACCCGTGATAATCGGCGATTATGAGTTTGGCCGAGGTTGGAATGCACGGCACGGCTGGAATTGATGCAACACTGTGTGCGGTAGGGAGAATTTAGAAAGCAATCGAACAACACCGTTAAAAAAAGTAAAATTGCTACCAGAACAAAGTCCTCTTCGCAAATTAAACCACCCGTTGCATCAGGATATGGTATCCTCTATTACCATGCCGAATTTCAAGGCAAAACAAAGCTCCTAAGTGTGACTTTATTGAGCCGACTTCCAGCATTATTATATAGATTGGGCGATCATCGCTGGCGAATAGATTCCAACATCGCTGTCCGGCGTCAACGGCCGATTTTGCTCGGTGGCGATCAGATCGTTTGCGATTTCGAGGAGCACTCCCACTTTACTGCTCGGTCCCTTCGTCGCCGTGTGGCGCTGGAACCGCTGATTACCTCAGGATGTTTGGTCTCGATCGTCACTGCTTGCGCTGGATAATGGCATCTCCAGGTCTCAGTCACAATACGTACAGAGAAAATCTACCAACGTTTCGGTGTCTTGTTCTTGAATATCAAATTCTTGCGAGGCAACATTTCATTAATGTAAATACTTATGAATTGCCCGAATTGTTTGGAGTAAATATATAAATTCCTGCGATCTCAGGTATCATTTGGCAATTTTACCATGAAGGTTTCGTATTCGGACCGCGAGGGTATAGCAATAGTAACATATTTTTGATAATATTATTAACTTCTGACTGGGGAAGTTGTGGAATACGGTCTTTTAACTCCAGGTGCGAAAGGAATCTTGTCCCCGAGAATCTAAGTCCGGTATTACATCCGGGAGAGGATGTACATGTGTAGCTGCAGATTAGATTCTCTAGCAGCCATCTTGGATCGTTGCCCGTGGTAACCACGCATGCGTACTTGAACTGGTGGGACTTACATAGAAAATGCATTACGCTTCCACCCAGACGAAATGCCATTGCGCATGTGTGACTTGGACTATAGTCGTTTGCATTGCCACAGCAACCAAAAAGATGGCGGCTAGCAAATCTCATCAGCTGTAGGAACCATTCCCATACGAATATGACATCATAGCAGACTTTTGTACTGGGACATGCATTCCTTGGACTACCATTCCTTTCACACCTGTTTCGACGCATTCAGTCATGTCAATAGGGAGGTTTAGAAATCAAACGATAAACGTAAACATTAACGATAACGTTATTTTTGTACCGAAAATGCAATATAAAATCTGGTGAATGTGTAGTATGAAAAATAACGTTGTCGTAAAGTGACGTTTATCGTTTGTTTTCTAAACCTTCCTAGTGTCTATGATTGTACCTGTACAGGTGTACATGACGGATTAGCTCATGACGTGGTAGCCTACAAGGATCTCCCCTGTTTTTCTTTCTTTTTTTGTTCCGCCGTGTCAGATTTGTTGTCACCCAAGTTAACTCGAGTTAAAGTTCGACCTACATGTATCAAGTCAAAATAAAGCAACAATACAACGATTAACATAGACCACCCACTCTAATAAATTCTGCATTCAGTCAACGACATGGAATAAATGTAATCATATGAAAATATTTTATTTGTTTTGTGGTCACAATGACATCCCGGGATGTCATTTTATTTATGAATCAGGGGACATACTGCGCCGCCATAGGGTCCCCTCATTCGTGCGTCACCTGGACCCAGTGGGGTGCACCCCCGTGATACCCAAACGGGCGTCCCACAGTCACATGCATTTGTCGTACAAGTTGGCCAATTAGACTTGTGCAGAAGAATGCAGGCTTAGCACAAATATGGGGACACACCGGTTGATTTTTCGGCCTCCTTTTCATTTTGGTTCCAGAAGCCGCCACTAGGGCTAGAAGGCTTCGATTCTGGCTGCCATCTTTGCGGCATGAAAGTTGTCGAGGATCTGTGATCATTATGGTGACATCACGGGTTATTTTTAGAATGGGGTACCCGTTGCCACGTGGGTGCTAAATGTTATCGAACATGCCGAATCGCGCGGAATTGCAACACCGAGGAAGTTTCTTGATGAGAATGGGTGTACATGTATGCGTGGCAGATCTTTAACAAAAGCTCAAAATCATCGCCGTTTTTTACACCGGGGCAGAATGAAATTTTACGGGAAAATGGACTCCTACAATGACGTCAGCAATAAAATGGCAGCCAGAATCGAAGCCTTCTAGCCCTAGCGGCGGCTTCTGGAACCAAAATGCTTCCTTTTTGTTTGCCCAGCCGATATAAGCGTGATGCTGCGATTACATAGAGCTACAGGGTATACGGACACGCCGGTTGGCTTCACAGTCGCTAACTCTTTGTGAAACCTCTGTTAACTGGGATTTTGGTGTATATAATAGTACTCACAACCTGCACCGGTTGATTAACGTATGGCGTACATAAAAAACACCTTTGGAGTCAAAGAAGCAAATGGTTCTTACATTTGAATATAGACTTTCATATTACCCATTCTCTTCACGGTCTGACTTGACATCAAGCGTCAAGTGGAGCTAGGCAGCTGCCCTGAGGTGTAATTGTCACCAATGCGGCTATAGAAAACATCAATTTAAAGTGTTTTAGTCGAGTTTCTTGTTTGGAATCAACAATGGGCTTATTTTGAGTGGAAGGTAGACGTTTAATGTTTATGTGCGTCTCATGTTCTTTCAATTGCGTTTGAGAGCGGTCCGACACCTCTTAGGATCGCGAGATGGGTGTAAAAAATTTCGCTTCTACGCATGAGAGGTCCCTTCATGCTGAGCACTTGGCGCGCCTTTTTTTCGATGAAAGAAAACGGTGTTTGCCACTGCATCAGGCATTTATACTGTATATGCAATCCTAGGAATGCATTTCCACTTCAGCTCCGACAAAAATGCTCCAAGGTCACCCGTCTGTCCATGATATGGTTCAAAGGAAACGGGGATTTTGTTTTTTGAGATGCTCACAGGGTAATATGCGGCCCTGATTGTGTTTGTAATGTCCGTACAGCTGGGGTTATTGTTAGTCTCGTGCCACCAGACTCTTGCAATTTCCAATAAATTTCCAATTTTAGAGTCTGGTCCATGGTTACTTTGACTTGTAATGTTCTAAAACCATCATGGCGGACAATCTACCTACAACTGATGACGTAGAACACAACTACACTGCACTTCATGCATGCATGCATAATACATTGGTAGTGACTAGCCAATCAGCGAAGCTGACCTCATTTCGAATCATCGAAATGAGGTCACTACAAGGAGAATAGCGTTCCGTGCCAGACCATCGGAGTATGACCGAGGGGCTGGTTGCGCGAGACTAGGTTATTGTCGGTTCGATGTCGTCAAGCGAAATTGTACCCTGCGTCCACTTTCTTGTTACAAACTGTACCCAGATTCTGATTTAGAGACCTCGGGGCGAGGTTGTTCTTGGTGAATTCACTTGATATTGTGCATGCAAGATGGCCGAGCAAAAAATTAAAGGACCTCTAGAGGCAGCTTGCTATTAGGCTACTATCAGTACTGCAACTATACAACAGGTGGCGCTAATAACCATGAACTCATGAATTGTGGATCAAATGTTGACAGTGATGAAACTTTACTTCAAAAATGATTCCCAAGTTGCATCCTCATGCCACCAATTCTGTGTTAGTAATCATATCAATATGCACTAAAAAGCTGTCTCTAGAGGCCCTTTAAAGAAGAGAAGTTGAAATAATTTTGTTTTTGACTAGCTGGACAGTTTTCAACCTCGGATGGTTACAGAGAAAGTTAATCAGCTCCCCAGCTGGACAAAAAAACTGTCATTCCCATACGTGTGCATGTGTGCATGGTCATGATGGGTGTGTCTGATCACGTGTCATAGCAACAGTACCACCTGGCGGTGGCTCGTGAAACCAACCTCCGCTAATTCACGTATCCACGAGATCTTGAGAATGAGCTGTCCCCAGGTCTCTAAATCAGAACCCGGGTACAGTTTGTAACAAGAAAGTTGACCCAGGGTAGCCCGAACTTTTCCATTCTTTGCACCTTTAATAGAGAGTCACGTGACTGTAACGTCACTAGAAGATGGTATGATATTGTCAAAACAAACCACAGAGGGAATGTAGCTCCAGTGTTTGTCTGTAGCAGACGATAATGTGTGATATGCGCGGGGAATTGTTGGGTAAACTCACTGAAACAGGACCACACAAAGTGGGATTCCCAAAACATAACACTTGTACTTTGTAGATATGATGGAATCTGAGGCGATCAGTCCTCCATGATGGTGTAAATAGGGAGGTTGAGATCAGCGACTTATCAAGGATCTTTATACCTACTGATAGAATTCTGTACGAGGACAAATTTTGTGTACGTTTCGATCCGTATACGTATAGGATCCGTGATAAGTCGCTGATCTCAACCTCCTTAAGCATGGCGCACACGAGCGATTTTTTGAGCGATTTTCTAGGCGACTAGCCTCAGTTGCGACTACAGGAGCGAGTGAACATATTTTTAGTTTTTTTACTTTTTTTTGACTCGTTTGCGACAAATGCTTCACTAATCTTGTCGCTTTGGCGGTCGGAAGCCAAGTCGGCCGACAAATCGGTCAAAATTGTCGCTCGTGTGCGGTGCCCTTTAGTCAACCGCCAAAAGACGGCATCAAAGTTCTAGCGGACCAATACTACAAAAAATTCTCCTGATGGGTGCTCAGTCAACCACGAATGGGTCCGCTTGGCATTGAATTGGACCGTAGTGACTCCTAGTGGCCAAATGACTGACAGCTCCTATTGAGAAACTGCTAACCGTGAAAAGTTCTATGGGTACTCTGTGTGTTTTCAGTGGTGATCGTGGAACTTTGGTCATAGCCAAAGACTGTGAATTGAACTCTTTTGTAATAGTAGGACATTATCTGTCGGGATACTCTTTCCTATTACACATTATCTCTTCCAATTTCTTGCTGTTTCCCTGAGGGTATTACTTGGGTACTCTCAGTGTTGGGATTGATGAATGAACTACTTGGCTGTATGCATGTGATGAAGGGACTCCATTCAGGTGTAATATTGCTGGCCAGGGGCTCTTATTGTCTCAGGTTATGGGAGGGGGGAGGAGGGGAAAATTCAAAACTGATGTTCTGCTCCTGGACAATGAAACACACAAGTATGTAATTTAAAGAAAATCTAACACGTTTTAATAACATATTCTCACAATTGAACAATAAATAACTTGACAAAATCTTTTCTACTATGTACTAGCATTCTGCCCAAAATAGGAGAACGGCTGTTGAGGCAAGAGATCCAACCATTCCTGAATATACATAATATTTACAAAGAAATCAGAAAACCATCTCCACGGAACTAGGGGAACCAGTCGTGGTAGTCAAACGCGACGTTGATACATGTATAAAGAAATGATTTCGCAGACCGCAAAATTCGTCATTTCAAAATAATTACAAACTTCTGTATTTCGGTGTATGTAGTAGATCATTAGACACACAGGCCTAAATCTGCGGTTGACCACGTACTAAATGGCATCCAGAGGGAATAAAGCCACGGCAGTCATGCAAATATACATGTTTATGGACTAAATTCCATATATCTTGGAGGAATTATACTGTCAGTAAAATTCCTCCAAGCATATATTAACACTGTAATATATCCAAGATGGCGGCCGTGCATTCAGAAACTTGCACGACCAATTCGCTTTAAGCTACATTTAGCCCGCCACCTGTGATTTTCAACCTGGTTTTGCTTTGCGACTTGCTTTGCAACTGGGCATCGATCGCCGTAGTGGACTACGGCCAGACGTACTTTCCACCACTGGGCGAGGATGTGATCAATTTCAGTCGGCAATCGGTCGGCGACCGGTATCAGTTCCTTGCGGTCGTATTCAATCGCAGGTAGCAGGTTGCAAAGCAAGTCGCAAAGCAGAATCGGGTTGAAAATCAGCAGTGGATTCCTAGCTTTAAAGGTGATGTTTAATCCTGGACCAAGCAAGACCGAAGTTTTCTTTTCAAATTAAACCTTTACAGTCAGTCGGAATGATGTTGACGAGAATGTATCTAATCTAAGCGAAAAGATACAAAAGAAAACCCTCTTTGTTACGACCAACTCAGGTTCCGAACAGCTGGATACTTAACTGCCAATTTGATGTGTCACGATTAATGTCTAATTCGTATGGAAACACGACAAAATAATTATCCTAATTTACCATTGTTATTTGTTTTAACAATTAATCAATCAACGAAACGTGAACCAATCACTCACGTGATTAATTATCATTTAGTTTTCCTTTCGTTTTCTTTTAATAAAATTGGTGTCTCGCCAGGCCAGTGGTGTGGCGATGTAACAGGAATACAGGTCCTCCAAGAATCTAAATCGGGTTTTATTGTTCAGTGAAGTATTAGACTATTAAATGGCCATCGAAAACATGACCATTTGAATATACTTCATGTAGTAACCTCAATAACCGACTATACTCTAAATTCCCACTTACCTGTCCCATTCCTGAACTCGGAAAAAATGACTAAATCCTAAGTTGAAGATAATGGAGTGGGGTATGGTCAGAAACAGTAATGTCCTGTCCACTTACTTGTCCCACTCCCTAGCCTGGCAAAGAATGACAGTGTGCGATATCTTCAACTTAGGATTTGGTCATTTTTTCCTAGTTTAGGAATGGAACAGGTAAGTGGGAGTTTAGGGTAGGACCTACATGTACATTTTAACATTACTTTCACACCGGCATCAAAGAAATTCAATCAATTTTTTCCCCTCACATCCCGGCTACGACACTTGGGACAGTCCTTCCTCCATTAATCTACCACTTTCGATATAGGAAGGGGAATGCGTGCATTCCCACACGGCGATCACCCACAACGAAAGTCAAACACTTTATCATAAATGATGTCTAAACAAGGGATAAGAGAGGAGATGCGTCAATGCCTGCAGCGTCGAAATATGTAAGTGTGTCCCAGCGACTGGCGCTGTTAGGAAAAAAATCACACCATTTCCATGAAAAAGGTGGACGTCTTTCGCAGGTTTCGTGCAAGTTTGCACAATTCATCAAAATACCCACATTAAACCTTATTATCCAAAGAAAGAGAAAGCACAAAAATTGACACACAAAATGAAGATAAACAGGAAGTCAAATTCCAGAATCTTAGCAAATTTTCGACCCCAACCGGGGTCTTGTTCAGGCTGGCACTTTCAAGTCGAGCTGCACTTCTGGTAGCTCGACTTGAAAGTGCCAGCCTGAAGAAGACCCCGGTTGGGGTCGAAAATTTGCTAAGATTCTGGAAATTAAACCTTATTATAAACGTATAAAAGCAGGCTGAGCTGAATGGACTGGGGTAAGGTGAAGTTGATTTCACTTTGTAATTTTTGGACAATCATATGAAGCGGTTAAATTCAAGTAAATAGTACGACAGTTGCAAGTGAAATGAAAGAAACCAAGTAAATCAAATGACATAACAAGATTCAATAATTTTGCCCAAAAAATCGTCAGGTAGTTACCAAAGTTGGCGATATTATCGCAATTTGAAGAGAGGAACATTGATGGTAGGATTAAAGAAGCTGTGTCTCGCCTTAAAACGTCCCGCTAAAAACCCTGGGGCGACCGCCACGAAACTACGATAGCACTAACAGGGCCTAACAGAGAAATTCTGTAATGGTACATGTAAAAGCCATTGCATACCTCTCTGTTAGGCACTGTTAGCGCTATCGGAGTTTCGTGGCGGCCCGCCCAGGATGTTGTATAAAGATGTAACAGTTTTGATCAAAGAAAGTGTTTGATAAACAATATCCCATTAATCAGGGCATATTCCTTACATATACAACTTTTAATAAGATCGATGAAGTAGTAGGTGAAAAGTAAAAAAAAATATTTATGTGTTTTGAAATTCCTACAAGCCATGAACAAAAAGTGTTACATCCGTATTGCACTTGCACTCCTTCCACCACTGTGGATTGATGGATACATTCCCGAGACAGATGCCATCAACCCTTCTTCTCCTTCTTATCTGTCCTCTGTCCTGCACGGTTTATTATGTTAACTTCCTCCAAAGTAAATGTACTCTTTTACAAGGAGATAATAAACCTATTTTGAATTTGAATTTGAATTTGGACTTGGAGTTCTTAAGGCGAGACAACCTCTTTAAAGTACGTGAAAGCAAGCTGAATACCTTGATGAAGTGGGTGTAATGGGGATACTTTATCTGATGTAGACCGTGATGCATTTTAAATTGCGTCACTCGTTCCCACAGGAAATTCAACAAAAGCCAAAGAGCAATCAATTTTACATTGATGGACTTTTCAATTCGTCATTATAGATGATTAAGGAATTACACTGTCACAAGTCAATTAAGCATAATTTCTGTTAATGATTTTCAGAATTTATAATGATACTTGATAGCCCGTGTTTTGGTATGAATAAAATCTATTGCAATGAGTATACGTATTAACCAAAATGTAATAAATTTTTGACATCACTGAGAGTCATTGAATAAAATTAACCTTATTTTTAGTATGAGATCGATTCACTTTTGTTCGACCAGAGTCATGATGCACCGGTACAAAAAATGAAAAGTCGATAACCGACAAACATTAAGGAATAAAACCATGATTACCAGCAAAAATAGATACATGTAATCTTATCTATTTTTGTTACCAGTTAAGCTAGGAATCCAGTGCTGATTTTCTGCGTTGCGACTTGCATTGCAACCTGCTGCCTGCGATTGAATACGATCGCAGGGAACTGATACCGGTCGCCGACCGTTTGCCGACTGAAATTGACCATCTTTGCCATTGTTGGAAATCACGTCCAGCGAATCCACTCCGGCGATCGAGTGCCCAGTTGCAACGCAACCCAGTTGCAAAGCAAGTCGCAACGCAAAAGCAGGTTGAAAATCAATGGTGGATTGCTGGCTTGAGAAACAGGAAAGCAACGCTTTATAAATGAACCGTGGATTCAAAGGAAATTTGAATTTGCCCAATTAACATCACTTGAAAATATGGTCCAAAGAAGAAAGCACACAAATTGACACACAAGGTGGTAAATATCAAGAAGTCAACTTCCAGAACTTAGCTAATTTTCGACCCCAACCGGTGTCGTCCTCAGACACTTTTCAGTCTTTTCAGGTTTCTCCAACTGCAAAGTGCCTGAGGAAGACCCCGGTTGGGGTCGAAACTTGAAAATATGGGTTCAATTTTCAACAAAAATATGGTTTTCAAAGACGAAGAAACCGGATACCTGAGCGTTTCTCTACTTGTTGTCAATAGTGAGTCCTTCGGTGGATCTCGGGGCAGCTTCACTGGCAATGACTGAGTCCTGTGGCCACGCTGTCAAACCTGACCGTGCTCCGTTACCGTGAGGAAAAGCAACCTGAAGGGGCGAAGGAAAGGCCCCTGCGTAAGGCGAAACACGAATACTGTCGAGTCCTAAGTACGATAAGCTCGTGGCACTGGCGAGACCGGCAGCGTACGGCGAAGTGAGTCCATGAATCGCCGGACTTAGAGCAGTATTCCCGTATGGACTTAGCAATGTCCGTTGCATTGGGTGAAAAGAGTACGGATTTTGCACAAAACCGGGTGGAAGCATCATTTGCGTTTTGCACGGTGGGGTAATCTTCGGAGGTGGTGATGGAATTCTGTCAAAAATGTCAGGTTTTCTGTCCTTTTTTGAATTTTCCTCAGAATTACTGTCCACTTTTGTATCCTTGTCACTGTCCTTGTCCTTCACACGTTTACTCGATTTTTCTGAGTCCGTTTCACGTCCCATGATGCTGTCGATTGTAAAAAGTTTCCGTTTCAACGGCAGAGACAAGTCTGTTGGTTTTTCTCCGACCTCTCCTAGACCGGAAACACTGCTACTGACCTTACACCCTGTATCACTATCACACATATCGTCCGAATCAAGTCCAGTGTCCCTGAAGTCCCGCGGCGAATCACAGGACCGCGGTGAATCCGAACTCGCGTCCTCTTCGTTGAAATCATTGCTGACGTCCACGTCGTCGCAGTTGTCAACATCGTCACCGTAGGAGCAATCACCCTCATCCGTCCCGTCCCTTTTCTCTGAATCCTTCGTCATATTCTTCGGCCGCCTCTTCCTCCGCCGGTAGTTACCATTCTCAAACATCTCTTCACAGTTCGGGTCCAGTGTCCAATAGTTTCCCTTCCCTGGCTTGCCTTTTTCTCGTGGGACCTTCAAAAAGCAGTCGTTCAGGCTGAGATTATGACGAATCGAATTCTGCCACCCTTGTTTATTGTCGTGGTAATACGGGAACCTGTCCATGATGAATTGGTAAATCCCATTCAGGGTAATTTTTCTATCCGGGGCACTTTTAATGGCCATCGCGATCAGCGCAATGTACGAATACGGTGGCTTCTGGGGTTGCTCACGACGTTCCAAGTCCGCCAACATGCTCAATGCGTAGGCACGATTGTAGTCCGCCTGGGTGTAGAAAAGTCCAGGAGATTGGTAAGCATACCGAGGGTCCGCCATGGCGTACCTTGCATATAAAGAAGCGAGTGAATTACTCGCTAGAGGACCGGCTGACATTTTGAAAGATCTAAAAATCGTTCTGACCGGCAAATTTCAGAAAGTGTCAAAAAATCTGATCCGAAGTATGAATTTAAATCCTTAGGATGGCGTCATTAGAAGTTCGTGGAATCGATCAGGATCTAGTTGACGAAGCGTTAATTTGTTGAGTCCAGTTCCACAAATCCTTTGAAAGAAACGACACGTTTAACTTCTCCACAGTCAAGTCCGTGAATTCTTTGGTAAAGCAAAGACAGGTGACCTATTCTGACGCGTGACGCACAGCGGCTTCTCAACAGGAGCAACAGATAAGATCGTCCGGCGGTTTCCGTGGTTTCGACCGAAATGGCAAAAGGACCCTGAGTCAGTCCACTTAAAGACAATGACCAGTAGATGGCGTGTGTCCGTTAGACTTTACAACAATAAGTCTCATGGTCGTGATTACACGTGATGAGAGCGTAACGCCTGCTACGCTTGATACTTGAAAACCTTTCAGCTCCGCCCACTTGTCAATCAGAAACCGGTAGTCGGGATCGACCAATCAATAAAGATGTCTTCTTTACAGGTGTTTACAAAACACTGTCGACAATTGGATGGCCCACCCAGGATGTTTAGGCGGTGTTTATTTTGAAATTTCGCAAAGAGAAATTGACCACCCCCAGTATAAACAGTGATTAGGCTGAGTGTAAACTTGTCTGCAGCCCAATGGTGGATAATTAGCTGCTAAAATCACTGCGTTCCTTCACCCGGACTATAGTCTCTTCCACGCAAGGACAGTCGCAGAAATTTCCATCCAGCAATTAAGCCCTGTTCCGATAGCGTTGCTTTGAAATGATCACCGCGTGTTCAAAATACCTTCATCACTTCATGGGTTGGAAGGGATTATTTTTTTCTGGTAAACTGGTGAATAATTTTCTTTCTCATTGTATTTGGCCGATGTTACATAGGAACCCATTTCTCACTCGTCGTCAATGATTTGGCAAGAAAGAAACAAAAGTGGAAAATAGGAAGTGGGACATTTTAGAATTTTGCGCGAATTTTTCAATTTCTTAAATTGGGAGCAAATTTTTTCCCATTTTGAGAAATTCTCTTAAAATGACATGACATTTTGTGTGATTTTTCGGCCGATGTTTCTCAAAATGGAAAAGTGTTCTCCCAATTTGAGAAATTGAAAAATTCGCGCAAAATGCAAAAAAAATCCCATCTCTTATTTTCCGCTTTTATTCTTACGTAACAATAGAATGAATATCGCATTCTTCATGAAATTTTCACTTGGCGACAATTTTCTTATTTTTATTTTGAATGGAAAATGAGGAGTGAAAAATGAAGAGTGAACAGCGATTTTTAAAAGCGCCTCATGTCGTCTACCGCTCCCGCAGGAGGACTCTTCTCCGCTGGTGAGTGACTGAATGACACAGAATATCAGAACACAGAATAAACCCGAGTGTGTACGTTGGACCAACATAGAGTCTACACCTCCATGAAGTCCGTCGTGCGGGTGATCCACAGGTGTGATAGGGATGAACGTCCTAGGGATGTAGGTCCGCATTGTTAAAGGTGTTGGTGAGGGTTAGTGACATAATCTTTCACAAAGGAAAACTGCGATTGATAGGGCAGTACAAGATGTCCCGGACTTTGCTTCCAGAGGACTATGATCCCTGCTGCCACACTGGCTTTACGACGAGTTTACGATTAGTTTGCGATAAGTTTACGGCTACTTCACGGCGGGTTTTACGACGTGTTTACGACGGTGGGTGGATCAGCTACATACACATATCACATACTTGTTGTGCACGTTTTTCTCAGCGTATTGTGCCTTTTTCAGGCGCGGATCCGGGGGGGGGCGCACCCGGCGCGCGCCCCCTTTCGGCCAACAAATCTGTAAAATTGACCGTGAAATTCTGAGATTTGGAGCAAATCATTGAAATTCACCGCAGATTTCAATGTTTCTAGCACAGTGCGCCCCCTCGCTCCGAAATGGTGGATCCGCCCCTGTTTTTTTTTCGAATGAGTTCACGCAAAATCTAACGGGGACGACCGTCGAGGGGTCCTGGATTTGAAATCCATTGATTCAACATTAACAAGTAAATGCTCGGCTTATTTGATTTCGGAAGCGGAGTTTTTCCACCCGTGTTTTTCTAACATTCATCCTATTTGAGAAACCAAAGCAGTGCGCACGGCATCCACTCTGGGTGAGCCTTTGATTGCGGCCGCTTCGGAAGGAATGACCGAAACGCCCGCGAGGGAGTTCCGCGCGGTGGAATATTGAGGGAAACAGCCGTCTGCGAATTCTTTCATTGAAGGATACGAGGTGAAAAAGCAAAATGGTGAATTTCAACACCTCGTTATGCGGCTAATTTCAGTATAAACATGCCATTAGCACCTGGGGTGCGTGAACAAGCAAAGTACTTGAAAAGGCAAATAATAATTTGTAGAAAACACTTTAAAGTTGTACGTTAAGTCGTGCTTTGTGTTTTATTACGGAATGCTACGCGATCATTGTCACAGTCTGAATTGGATTGTGATTTTTTAAGAAAACATTTGATTTGAAAGATTATTCTGCTACGCGTTCCAGTATTTTGATGAAAAATTGCTGTTATCTTTAAAAAATTAGTTTTCGGCAGTAGTTTTGTCCCTTACTCCCAAACGGTGTGACCGATCTCTGAAATATTTGGCGTGTCCTCATTATGCCCCAAGACCATCTTCTGGTAGGAATTTGAGCCAGATCTGCCAACCCCCCACTTTATCACTTTTTGCAGATTTTGCATGGTCCACTCGTGGAATGACACTTAATGAAAAAAAGGAGAATTCAGGTGCTATACATTTACATGTACAGTGCACTTTCATGTATAAAAGAGTTTTCGCCAAGCCCCGAAACGCCAACGCGAACGCAAATTCTACAAAAACAGCACCAACCAAAAGGAAAGACATTCGCGTTGGCGTTTCGGGACTTTGCGACAACCGTTCGAAGTGGTTTGGTTGCACAGTGTTGTACGCCAATACTGACAAAATGGCGTATGTTGGCAGCGGAATAGAGCCCGTCAGGCACGAAGCCAGTATATCATAAAAACAGTTAAAGTTCCTGGTTAAGAAAACACGAACGTACGAAAATAAGCAGGTTTATATATCGTTTAAACGGTGGCAAATTTATGAGCGTACAAACAGGTTAATGAGGTTTTGTATTTACAAACTCTGACCCGTTAGCCAATGTGTTTATAGTAAGTGACCTATTCGCCGGCAGGGCGACCAAAGCTTATTTAGTCGTCAACCAATCTCTTATTACAACGATTAGTTTAATATTATTAATAAGCATCGCATAAATCATATTGTAGCTGCGTCGGGTTTTCTGAAAAAACAAACCATCCGGTTACTTTCACTTTTCACGTTTATCATACGATGTATTAGATTATTGATGGAGTAAAAGCAGTTAAAGCAGGCATCGAAACCAGCCACAACAAAGATAAAAGCATATCTGCATTACATTCCGCAATGGGGTGGAATAACCGCTGTTTGTTGCATTGTCTGGGGCCGTGGTCAGCTATATGAGCCCTGTAAAAGTAAAAAGAGTAACAGAACGAGTAAAAAAGAGTAAAAAATCGAGTGAAAACAGTTGAAGTAGACACCGAAACGTAGCCACAACAAAGATAAAGGGAGGAAATACGTGTTTTTAAGTTTTACATTCCGCGTTGGCACTGGAGTGGCATACATGTACATGTAACTGCTGTTGCATTGTTTGGGGGCCGTGGTCAACTATGTGATCCTGTAAAAGTAAAAAAAAAGTAAAAGGACGAGTAAAAAAAGTAAACGAGTAAAAAATAGAGTAAAAACAGTTGAAGCAGGCATCGAAACGTACATGTAGCCACACCACAACTTTTACATTCCGCACTGGCACTGGAATGGCGAAACCGCTGTTGCATGGCCGTGGTCAACTATATGCAGAAGCAAAAAAAGAGTAAAAGAAAGGAATAAAAAGAGCACACAACAAAGATAAAGGGAGGTGATAACTGCTTTTACATTCTGTGGCACAGCCACTGTTGCGTTGTCTGAGGACCGTGTCAACTATGTGCGTCCTGTAAAAGTAGAAAAAAAGAGTAAAAGAACGAGTAAAAAAGTAAAAGAGTAAAAAATAGAGCAAAAACAGTCAGAGCAGGCATCGAAACGTATATGTAGCCACAACTAAGATAAAGGGAGGAGATGACTAGTTTTGCATTCCGAATGTCATCTGGCAGGGTCAATTCTATTTCATTAAATCAACTTCTCAAGGAGCCTAAGGTGAAAAATGTCTTTATTGAAAATGACTCACGCCGTAGACTGCGTCAATTTCCCCCTAATTACCGCGGTATAGCTCGAATCAGATGCTTTTCAATATGAACACCGACTGAGCTGTTGCAAATCTGTTGTAAAATTAAAAAAGAGTTGAAACAATAACAGAAGTAAATGTAGTGGTTACATTAATACAAACTTGTTTCGTCCCATCAGGGTACTTTTGTAAACGTTCCAACCGTGAGAAATTCCCGATCCCAATTTTAGCGCCTCCCGGGTGCTTGATGAACATCTTCAGTCCTGCTTTTCGTTGCTCCCAGCGTTTATATTTCGTTCTTTGGCAACGTCTAAGGTCCCGTCAGATTAAAAGCTTTGTGTTGATTCTACTCGCTTTTATTGTTACAGGATCTGTGAATTCAAACACCATTGTTTTTATCCACAATCCCACAATGCTTGAAAGTCTCGACCCAGCCAATCGCCGCCATGTTTTAAAAACAAAGATGGCGGAATTTTGAAATTAAAATTGAGCCACGCTAGCGGTTACTGTGTATTAAAGATTATGATAATACAAAATAAACTGCCCTGTTGTTATTGAGGGGAAAGACGCGTAAGCTCTCCCAGTGGATGCCTGATGTTCTATTTCCAAAGACCGAAAGATGTTTATTTGGTAAGCAATGCCGACAGAAACCAAAACAACGAAAGCGGGAAACAGAGTGGTGTTTAAGATTCTCACAATCTGAGCTTAGCCAGGCAGGAATGTCTAGTGACAAAAATAAACAACTTACCGGCGTCTTGTTAGTATTTCAACTACAGGAACATCGTTTCTGCTTTTGCTCTTTTTTTGACCAAAATGTCTGCACGACAAACAAAGCGCGGTGTAGGCCTACTGTTCCCATTCGCCGCCCCTACACATACATACTGGGATTCGGCATGAACTGCTTGAATGGCATTTTTAGAAAGGTTTCAAATAACTAATCCAATTTTTGGCTACTCTTTCCAAATTTTTTTTAACACGACGTTTCTACCAGTTTTCCCTGGTCGTTGTCATTGGGAGTTGGTATTTTTTCCAGTACTTTCTTTCTTCCCTATTCCTTCAAAGAAAGAAAATTTTGTTTTTGATTTCAATAAAAACACGTTTATTCAGGGAAATAGAGCCATATAAGCCTATATAATGACACCCCTCCCCATAAACCCAGCATAATAGGATGGGTCACATTTATTTAGTCCTACGCATCGATCCAGTGAAGACCGTTTTAACATCCGAGGCAGACGGTTGATCACAGCGCCACCTCCAGGAACCGGTAAGTTAAGGAACTAGACATGCTGGACAAACGAAGCAATCTGTGTTCGTTTTATCGGGTTATTTGATAATTTGGTTGAATTCAAGCGTGCAAATCAGTTCACGAGTCTTGTGCATGAAGAGCCAGCACATTCAACTGGTCAAAAAATGAAAGATTTAAAAAAAATTGCAGTGTGACGTGGATAGACAGTTATAACACGGCAATGAAAAAACCACTGCCCCTCCGAAAGTAAAAAAAAAGTTTAGCGTCGTGACTTTGGCCGCGTCCCATATCTTAGTGATATTCTTTACCGAAGGGAACGAACTCGATAACTTTACCAGCTTCAATTACAAATGCACTAGGGGACACCAAATGTTTCAATAGTACCAAAAGGAAACACATGCTCTATAAGGTAAACCCAACAAGGTACAAATGGCATTGTGAGTAAGAATTTATAAACATATCCACTAGAAAAAGCATTGGCAATTTTCAATGAAGCGAAAATTATGAAATGACACAACTCGATTGAGGTTATCACGTTTTGGAAGGTAAATCTGATTATGTTTCTTGTCATCGGAACGCTCCAGTATTCTATTTGATTCCCTGACAATGATGCTATCCTGCTGTATTTGCTTGTACTCAGGTACGTTTAATTGTAAACACACACATGTGGATATTCCTTTTATCAGGACGCTTTTGCTATAATAATTGCAAACCTACACAAGTCTTGTTTCCATATCATAACTTTCCATCAAGCATAGACGAGGATACAATAGTGAGTGCTGTTTTCAATATAAGGCAATTTAGTCCTCCTTTGTCCAGCCGCATTGGAAATATTTCGACATGGATTAATCTATTTTGATTTTCAGAAGAATGGTTACTGGTTTTGAGAATCTCATTCTTTGCTTTGTACGCTTGTGACACGGTGGTTGCGTCCGAAAAGAGTTCGTCTGGGGGTTTACTTTGTGAACAGGGTTGGACATGAGCGCTGTCTGAAGACCTCTCTGAAACTTTTTGGCAATAGCTCGAAAAGTGTGAGATATGGAGGGTTTCTACTGTACTTTTTGAAAACTGTTGCTGGGAACCTATCCTATACTTGGTTCATCATCGGCACCTCAAACGTTTTTGCTCTGTATCCAGCGAACAGGGATGGACATTGACATCAATAACCTTATTGATTTCTGATAGCATTCATTGCAAGGCCTACATGTAGCTTATAAGCCCTTGTTACACTACATAAAAAAACCGTGTCGAACCCGGGTTTTTTCTGTCCACACCTGTTAAAAACGCGGGGTAATAATCCCCTCCGAGCTCGAACGGTTTTTGGAGCGCTTAATTTAGGTCCCCGTCACAAAATTTGAGTAGTGTTGACGTGCACCGGGCCTCAGGAGGGATTTTTCAGAGCCGGGCTAGACCCGGGTGTCAAAAAACCCGGGGATTTCTATGTAGTGCAACCACGGCTATAGTTGTTTGATGATTTGGTCATTTCATTTTTATTTCATTTCGGGTTTTTTTTTCGTTTTTTCGTACCAGCAACGTCATCCCTGTCGAACGGACAGAAGTGACCTGACCAGTCTTCTGATTGACAGCAAGATCTGAGTAACGCCTAGCTTTCCAGTAATCCAAACTTTATGAACATTATCACTCACATGAGAGGCATTGTTGTAGCATATTTAGCAGACGATCCGATACATTTTCAACAAAACATTCCACGATTTGTATTTACTCAAACTGAGGTCTCTCAGTGTATAGACCTTTTGTGAATCACTGGTACAACTTTACACCCATTTTCCCTATGCCTCGTATTTACATTTAAGAATGATTGTGTTTTATCTTAATGTCCTCATCGATCGGATTTCATCCTTTCCCGATTGGAGCGGACGTGCTGACATCCGCACAAAACGAAAACACGGGGTATCAAATAAATATAGTATTGGGTATCGTTCAAGTAGTTGACGAACTATAACCAGTTCATGCACCGGCCTAAAAGGGCGAAGATCTCTGGATCGAATCTTGACACTATAAATTAAATTAATAGGCCTACAATGTGCGAGATAATTATCCGATACATGATGATTTAGTGACCACAATTTATTTTTGATTGGCATTCTACGTGATTATTTACTTCAACTGAAATAAACGGCTGAAAAGTATAATACAGAAACAGCATGATTTTGTGAAATATTTTTTGTTTTCAAAGTCCGAACAAAGGCATAGGCCTCCTTAGAGTATATGTTGGCCTACACCTTCTAAGCCCTGGTGGGAATGAGAGTTCGGCGCTCGGTGTAACATCTGCCAGCGTTTCCGTATACCAGTGTTCCCCTTTATTGTTTGGGAAACGCTGGCGGATTGATCGACACCCCGTACTTTTCTCTGTTCCCTACTGTGTCAAGTCGCAGCTTTTTGTATTCCGTCACAGTACAGACATGCAGAAGGGGAAACGTTCACATTGGGGGGAAATTCAAAAATGTTCATCGGTACGGCACCGGTAGGCCTACACCATGTGAAGAACGGAAGTCCCCGGATTTCGATGGTCAGGTGGATTTCAAAATTCATCATAGTATTTGGATGAACTTCTAACAATGACTCTCAGTAATCCAATGACCCAGAAGGGCCTTCGTTCAGAGTTACTGAGCGTAATGATCAGGTACTTCAGTCAACATCGAATATTTAACTGCAAATCCGCTGAAGATTTTAAACAACCACAGAGCTATTTGAAGACGCTGCGTGTTTTCTTTATCAATTAGAAAAGGATTCTGAAAAATATTTAGCGGCCGACGAAACCAGAATCCTAGATCCTAAGGGGTTTTCTGGATGAACTTGTAGCTTATGTAAATCTTATTAAAAGGGGTAATGGATCTGTAAAGGGGGACAGGGGGTCGAGGGCTATATCAGGGGTCGCTCTAAAGGCGGCACTGAGAGATTTGGGATTTGCGGCATGTCGTGGACCAAATGTTTGATGGATTAGGTCACTTTGCAGGTTTGCTATGGTTTCGTTACAAATGTAGGTCTGTAATCCAGGCATAAAACCTATTAGCCAACTAGATTTAGAACGATGTGCAAGTGTATTTTCGTCCTGAAATTTTCCCATGGAAGTCGGTGAATAAACTAGTTCCATCATCTGTCGCTAGGGGCAGGCTTGGTCTATTTCCAAACTGAACCGCATCACGAGTGAACTTCGGGGTTATGAACAGAAAATAGTGAGGTTTCGCAAATCTGACGAAACACGACGTATGAATTAAGAAATTGGACTTCATTTCCATGACGTATTGTATTTCAGGAGATTGGTTGGTACCACAAATACTGCCTGCTGCAAGAGCATCTTTTAGCGTATGGCGTTTGACCGATAACGTCACGGTGTACATGCACATGTACATGTACATGTATACGTGTATTTAACTTCGAAATTTATCTTTCGTTTCCACTTCGTATCTACGAAGGGGAAATTTAAAAATTCAAGACGCACCACAACTCTCTTGGTGTTACATCATTATGCTAAAAGACGTACTGGCAGCAGGCATTTGTGGTACCAACCATATCCAGAAATAGGCCAACATTAGGTCGTGGTCGTATTTCGTACTTCGTGTTTCGTTGATTTTGCGAAACCTCATTATTGCAAAAGAAATCATTACTAGATGATGGCGCTCGTCTTCAAAGTGACCAGAAAGAATAAAAACGTAAACATTATTGAAATACATCCTAAAGACTTGACTAAAAGATTCCTGGCCTTCTTGTCGACAACAAAACACCACAGATTTACCATCAAAACATTATTGTATTTTCACACCTTCAATTGGGGCCGCCTTTTGATTTTCTGAACCGTTTCGCGATCATAATAAGGCGGGACATTTATTCGGTCAAATTCTAAAATCAACAACTATTCTTTAAAACACCGAAATTTCGCAAGAAAGGTCGCAAGTTGTAAATTTTCGGGCGATTAAATCAATGTTTCCGCTTGTCCTTTGAGTTTTATGTTTGGTTGATAGAGCACGTAAGAGGGCATAGCTTTTCTACCTCCTTTGTTGAAGAAGGCATAGTTTTCTTTCCTTCCTTTGTTGGAGAGCTCCTTCACTCAGTATCGCATCTTTTCGATCGAGTATTTGAACAATACAAAGGCTTTAGCCACCGTTTGTCGGCAAATCTTTCGCGTATAGAGGCCTTGCAAATGACGTCACAAGCCGCCATGCTGGGGGGCACATACTGCAGAGGCGCAGCGAAATGTCCCAATGACGTTACGTCAAACACTGGCGTCTGTGCCGTGACATTCCAAAAGTCAACACATTTTCAAATGTCACGTCAACACAATACAAAAGTCACTCGTTATGTAAAATGCCCATCAGATGGACAATATTGAAGTCGGTTGTTCAAGCTTGAAGATTGAAGTTTTACTTCAAGCTTGAAGATTGAAGATTGAATGAGCCTTCTGGGCTTTCGTAGAAAGGAGCAGTCAGGAGCGTTATCGTCAAAAGACGGCAGCAAAGTTCTAGCGGACCAACACAAAAATTCTTCTGGTTGGTGCTCAGTCAACCATGAATGGGTCCGCTTGGCATTGAATTGGACCGTAGTGACACCTATTGGTCAACCGTCTGATAGCTCCAATCCAATTCCAACACCAGCGGACGCCAGGTGTTGGAGAAAAGCTGCAAAATAAACACCCGGAAGTTGTTGACTTCCGGTGCTTCGAGCAAATTTTCCGCCAATGATCAATAAACGTAGCTTTGGCACCATTAGAACAATGATAGGGTATAATAAAGAAAAAGTCGCACTGCCCTTGAAGAAGGTCTGAAGTCAAGCCTTGGTCTGAAGTACGAGGTCGCAAATAAAGCAGTTTTTGCTCTCTGTGACAAAATATGGAGGTCTCCCACGGCGAAGTTCAAGCAAAATAAATAGTCAGCGCAGAGCGTATACAATTTGCCAATTAAGTGAAACAACATGCAGTAGCAAAGTAAACACTCTGAGTGAGATGATTGATACTCTAAAAGCCAATTTGGTGAAACAATCGGGGCACGATGGTTGAACTTCTGTGGGACGGAATTATTGTGATCTTTTCTTTACTGGTCACTTCAAATTTGAGAAATGTTTTGAACGTTGATTCTTCTGTTATAATACATGTATATTCAAACCAGGTGTAACGTTTTTCAGTGTGGCTATTTTTCTGTGTGATTCCCATTGTTCGGAACACACTGGGAAACGGACTCGCTAGTGTTTCTGCGTGTCGCTCATTGTCAAGTCTCCGCTTATTCCATCAATCTATTGTAATGTCACATTGGCACACGGGCCTCACTAAAAAACGTTACCAGACTGGGCCGTCACGCGGTACCGTGATGGAAACGTGCACGTGACTTTGTCGCGCCCAACCGCGCAATAATTGTACAAAATACAATATTTGTTTCGGCAGAAAACACCTACAATCCTGCGTGGAGGGGACGGAAACTTCTCACCGTAAATTTATACAGTCTTTGTCAATAAACAAGCAAGAATTCACTGTGTCATACTCACGTTTAAAGATTTTACAGGCAATTTTCGACCGAAATTTACCTCGACAGCCGTAATGGCAGGCCTGTCATGCCTACCTGCATTATATGCCATTTTCGGCGCCATAAACGCCTGCAAAGCCTGAAATTCAGTTCAGGTATGTAGATAAGATGATAGAGATTGCATTTGGACAGGTCATTTCAAAATGACGCTTTTTTTAAACGATTGACGCTTTTTTGAAATTAGACGTGCTAAAGTCTCTTATCTTCGGGTGGCCTCGGTTAGCCGCGATTGTTGTTGTAATCTTCACAAGTAAACCATTGTAAAACGTTGACTTCAACTGCCCCGTGATATCACGCTGCAGCGCGACCACCATTCCCACCATGCTCGGCGAGCAGTTGTGCGGTTGCGCCACATTCGATCCACTTCCTCTTTTCACCACAAAATCACGGTAAAGCGCGAATCACGGTACCGCGTGACGGCCCAGTCTGGTTACACCGGATCTCACGACCAATCACATGCTTTGATTTGCCAACTAGGAAGTGCGCATGCACAAAATCTCTGTAGAAACCAATATGGAGGGGCCGTCGAAACGATGAATAAATGTGGACTCTTTTATTTGGGTTCATGACTTCCTAGGTACCGGTAGTCATTTCATCCCAATGCATTGTTAAATTCAACATCGGAGAAAAAAAACAGGTGTTTTCGTTCGCCCGTTACCGAAATATACCGCCAACGAAAGCCTTCACCATATCAAATAGATGCTCCAACCAGGTGACGCGTGCGTTTTCGTTTCATTTGATTCCACCATATACAAACAACCCCTGGTCTTAGCGACACCCTCGCCCTAGGAAGCTATCGCGTATGTGCTAAGTGCATCGAGTGTTATGATATTCGTCTCCGGTGACGAGGTTGGAAATCCGAAGATAGAAATCCAGCTGCTTTTATCTGCATTGTCTTCTATCCAATTTCACCATTTGTTAGCTAAATAAGCAATTTACTCGGCAAATAACCTGCGCAAATAATAATGGGCAAGTGATGGACAGTCAACAGTTTATACATGTAAGTCTTCTTGGGCCCGGGGCCTAACCCAAGTTATTAATTATAAATAGCCGCTTTGTCCAGCGTAGCGTAACTCTTGAGTCTGCTACTTGCCGCCATCTTTTTTTGCGTGGGAATTTTTCATTGTTGTTGTGTACTAGGGAGGTTCAGACTTGCTCGGAGAGTACCAAAGAGTAGAAGGTACACTGAAAAACTTTTCTTCATCAAAATGACGAACTTTGGTTCGTTTTCATTATCACCAAACTGAGTATCTACATGTAAATTCGTCAAAATGACAAGTCCAGGTTCATCATTTTTAACCAACATAAATAAGGGTTCGTCAAAATGACAAGTCCACGTTTGTCATTTTGATGAACCCTTGTTTGTGTTCGTCAATGGTTCGCCGAAATGACGAACGTGGACTTGTCATTTTGACGAATTTAGATACTCAGTTTGGTGATAATGGAAAACGAACCTACATGTAAAATCGTCATTTTGATGAAGCAGAGCAAATTTCACTTCCAAAGGCAGCAGTATTTCGCCTGGATCAATGGGGATCCTAGCTAGATAGAGGGCAGCACACCGAAACCCGCTCCTAATACAATGGACGCTTTTTGTGTGGGAAATTGATCAGGACCGGGATGTCAGTTTCATTTCAATAGGTTTAACCACTAGTGACACCTATTGAAAAAGTCGGCTAGGGTCCCCATTGTCATCTTCTTAGTTTCGCGCCCTTTCTCGTGCAAGTGAGGGCCGTAAAGTTTTTGTGAGTTATGTCCTCTGCCGCGGGACACTTGAAGTGGGATAATTTCTCCGCTGCCCCTTCAAACTGTGTCGAAGAGGCATTGAAAATTGCTCTCTAAAAACAATTTATGCTGGGTTGACATGGAAACTAGGGCGTATGAGACAGGTGGGACCCATTCGCGCGCGCAGCAGCCCTCTCACAAAGGTTGATGCGTTGATCTTTCTTTACGGGTTATTATAATTAACAACTTGGTACAGTCAATGACCAACAGAAGTGGTGTAATATCACAGATTTTCTGCGCTTTTCATTAGAAGCCATTGACTGAGTTTTCAAGAGCTTTGAACGGTACGTTGAACGGGGAGTGCCGCGCCGCGGCGCGCTGACAAAATGGCGGAGCGTGCGTCGGATGTCGTGTGACACGCGTAGTGTTTTCTCAAATATTGACATTTAACCAGATCGACCGAAAGATAATCACTTAAAAACCGGAGGTGTAATGATGAGATGAGTTAGAAAGTCAACGAGACCCGTGATTGTAAATACACCGCATTGTTGGTTGACTAGAGGACTATTATAATTACACAACGGAACGGTGAAGATGGAACAAATTAAGAAGCTCGTAATCGTACTCGAGTGTGTACGTTAGATTATTGGAAGCAGAATAAAAAATGTAGCGTTCAGTTTTTCAAGAGCTTTGTCATACCTAAACACGTTTCAGTGAAACGTACAGCGCGCACCCAGCATGATACGGTGATTGAAATTCTGCTTGCGGGACGGTCGGGCGTCGTGCACCCATCTGAGGCGTGAAATCAGGGACACTGCATGCGGGATGGCTCCTCCGCGCAGGAGGGACAACGGCCCAGCGATTAAGCTAGGAATCCACTGCATATTTTCTGCTATTTGCTGCAGGAATTTTCTGTAAAATCCTCTGTTATTTCTAACTGTGTAGTTCTCTCTTATCTTTTTGCTGATACAGACATACATCGCACTACTTGTCTAGAAATAACTGTATTGTCTCTTCGAAGCGAAAAACTGTAGGTGTACAATATAAACTGAAACTGGTGATGGTTTACAGTGTAAGCAACGAAAGGCCTAATTCGATTTTGTGATGATTACAAACAAAGATTGAGACTAATTTGTATATAGATTTTAGGTGTCTGAATAACGTTATTTCTTTCGGAGAAAAGGCGGTGAAAGTGACTTGCAGCACACCCGCACAGCTAACGCGATACCATGCACTGAATCGTTCTCGAATTTAATTTCGTGTCGACTTTTAAACTGTCCAAAGAACGAGAAAGCACAAAAATTGACACACAAAATGATAAATATCAAGAAGTCAACTTCCAGAATCTTGCGAGTTTTCGACTCCAACCGGGGTCTTCCTCAGGCACTTTTCAGTTGGAGAGACCAGAAAGACCAGTTGGTCTCTCCAACTGAAAAGTGCCTGATGAAGACCCCGATTGGGGTCGAAAATTCGCAAGATTCTGGAAGTTGACTTCTTGATATTTATCATTTATGACTTTTAAACTGTAAAACAAAAAAGTATTGAAGTGCGAAAAACATTGAAAATCAGAAGAACAGTTGCTCATTAAAGCACGACGGTGTGCATTAGGTTTTGTATCTCGCGAGGCCGACGTAACCTGAAAGCCTAGTTTATACTTCGACGCAAGACCATCGGCGTCCAACGCGCGATCAAATCTGGACGCCGACCCGTTATGAAATGACTCAAGTAATTACAGCCTCGCGATCGGACGCCGACCAAATCGCACGACTATCGTAGGCCGGAGTGGACAAAAGTCTCCATTTAGGTATCATACCTAAATAGAATTAGGTACCATACCTAAATCAACCAACCACATGCCAGGAATTAGGTATCATACCTAAATCGATTTAAGTA
>NMRB01000059.1:420649-433539 GCA_002633025.1 Notospermus geniculatus
CCCCCCCCCCCCCGGTTCAGGGGTCACCACAAAATTGGTGTCGAAAAAGTGTCGAGTTCTGAGCGCTCAATTTTGTTCTTAAGGCCCGTTTCCACTTGAGCGTTTTACGCCGTGTTTTGACGCTTCGCCCATTGTTTGGAAGCAGAGCGGCGGAAAATAACAAAAGATTTGACGCATCATGCGGCGTAAAACGCTCTAGTGGAAACGGGCCTTTACTGTCGTTTTTATGTCGACCGAAAAAATAAGTAATGTCGAATTCCTGGCGATTACTTCATAATTTATAATAGAAATGACATCGAAAAGGTACATGTAGGCCTAGTGAAAAAGCTGGTGAATACCTGTCGATTTCATTTGATGCCCTGGGTGAAGTTAGTGTCGAATTCTGAGCGTAGAAAACATCCATGTCGTCCTCGCAGGAGGACTCTTTTCCTCTGGTGAGTGACTGAATGACAGGAATGTCAGGACACAGAATAAACCTGAGTGTGTACGTTGGACCAACATAGAGTCTACACCTCCATGAAGGGTCCGTCGTGCGGGTGATCCACAGGTGTGACAGGGACGAACGTCCTAGGGATGTCAGTCCGCATGGCTTTGTTAAAGGTGTTGGCCTGGGTTAGTGACATAATCTTTCACAAAGGAAAACTGCGATTGATAGGGCAGTACAAGAGGTCCCGGCCTTTGCTTCCAGAGGACTATGATCCCTGCTGTCACACTGGCTTTACGACGAGTTTACGATTAGTTTGCGATAAGTTTACGGCTACTTCACGGCGGGTTTTACGACGTGTTTACGACGGTGGGTGGATCAGCTACATGTACATTATCACATACTTGTTGTGCACGTTTTTCTCAGCGTATTGTGCCTTTTTCAGGCGCGGATCCGGGGGGGGGAGGGTGCACCCGGCGCGCGCCCCATTTCCGCCAACAAATCTGTAAAATTGACCATGAAATTCTGAAATTTGGAGCAAATCATTGAAATTCACCGCAGATTTCAATGTTTCTAGCACAGTGCGCCCCCTCGTTACCGAAATGGTGGATCCGCCCCTGTTTGTTTTCGGATGAGTTCGCACAAAATCTAACGGGGACGTACCGTGGCGGGGTCCTGGATTTGAAATCCATTGATTCAACATTAACAAGTAAATGCTCGGCGTATTTGATTTCGGAAGCGGAGTTTTTCCACCCGTGTTTTTCTAACATTCATCCTATTTGAGAAACCAAAGCAGTGCGCACGGCATCCACTCTGGGTGAGCCTTTGATTGCGGCCGCTTCGGAAGGAATGACCGAAACGCCCGCGAGGGAGTTCCGCGCGGTGGAAAATTGAGGGAAACAGCCGTCTGCGAATTCTTTCATTGAAGGATACGAGGTAAAAAAGCAAAATGGTGAATTTCAACACCTCGTTATGCGGCTAATTACAGTATAAACATGCCATTAGCACCTGGGGTGCGTGAACAAGCAAAGTACTTGAAAAGGCAAATAATAATTTTTAGAAAACACTTTAAAGTTTTACGTTAAGTCGTGCTTTGTGTTTTATACGGAATGCTACGCGATCATTGTCACAGTCTGAATTGGATTGTGATTTTTTAAGAAAACATTTGATTTGAAAGATTATTCTGCTACGCGTTCCAGTATTTTGATGAAAAATTGCTGTTATCTTTAAAAAATTAGTTTTCGGCAGTAGTTTTGTCCCTTACTCCCAAACGGTGTGACCGATCTCTGAAATATTTGGCGTGTCCTCATTATGCCCCAAGACCATCTTCTGGTAGGAATTTGAGCCAGATCTGCCAACCCCCCACTTTATCACTTTTTGCAGATTTTGCATGGTCCACTCGTGGAATGACACTTAATGAAAAAAAGGAGAATTCAGGTGCTATACATTTACATGTACAGTGCACTTTCATGTATAAAAGAGTTTTCGCCAAGCCCCGAAACGCCAACGCGAACGCAAATTCTACAAAAACAGCACCAACCAAAAGGAAAGACATTCGCGTTGGCGTTTCGGGACTTTGCGACAACCGTTCGAAGTGGTTTGGTTGCACAGTGTTGTACGCCAATACTGACAAAATGGCGTATGTTGGCAGCGGAATAGAGCCCGTCAGGCACGAAGCCAGTATATCATAAAAACAGTTAAAGTTCCTGGTTAAGAAAACACGAACGTACGAAAATAAGCACGTTTATATATCGTTTAAACGGTGGCAAATTTATGAGCGTACAAACAGGTTAATGAGGTTTTGTATTTACAAACTCTGACCCGTTAGCCAATGTGTTTATAGTAAGTGACCTATTCGCCGGCAGGGCGACCAAAGCTTATTTAGTCGTCAACCAATCTCTTATTACAACGATTAGTTTAATATTATTAATAAGCATCGCATAAATCATATTGTAGCTGCGTCGGGTTTTCTGAAAAAACAAACCATCCGGTTACTTTCACTTTTCACGTTTATCATACGATGTATTAGATTATTGATGGAGTAAAAGCAGTTAAAGCAGGCATTGAATTGTAGCCACAACAAAGATAAAAGGAAGAGATATCTGCATTCCGCAATGGGGTGGCATAACCGCTGTTGCATTGTCTGGGGCCGTGGTCAACTGTGAGCCCTTTAAAAGTAAAAAAAGGTAACAGAAGGAGTAAAAAAGAGCAAAAAATTGAGTGAAAACAGTGAAAGCAGGCATCGAAACGTAGCCACAACAAAGGTAAAGGAAGGAGATACGTGCTTTTACATTCCGCTCTGGCACTCAGTGGCGGATCCACGACTTCGGAAAAGAGGGGCGCACTGTGCTAGAAACATTGAAGTCTGCTGTGAATTTCGATGATTTGCTCCAAATTTCAGAATTTCACGGTCGATTTTACAGATTTGTTGGCCGAAAGGGGGGGGGGCGTGCGCCGGGTGCGCCCTCCCCCTCCGTTGGATCCGCGCCTGGCACTGGCGAGTGGCATACTAGTAACCGCTGTTGCATTGTTTTGGGGCCGTGGTCAACTATATGCAGAAGCAAAAAAAAGAGTAAAAGAACGAGTAAAAAAGAGCACAAACAAAGATAAAGGGAGGAAATAACTGCTTTTACATTCCCCACAGGAGTGGCATAGCCGCTGTTGCATTGTCTAAGGGCCGTGGTCAACTATGTGATCCTCTAAATAAAAGTAAAAAAAGAGTAAAAGGACGAGTAAAAAAGGTAAAAGAGTAAAAAATAAGAGTAAAACAGTTAAAGCAGCCACCCAACCTACATGTGTAGGCACACAACAAAGATAAAGGGAGGAGATAGTTTTGCATTCCGAATGTCATCTTGCAGGGTCAATTCTGTTTCATTAAATCAACTTCTCAAGGAGCCTAAGGTGAAAAATGTCTTTATTGAAAATGACTCACGCCGTAGACTGCGTCAATTTCCCCCTAATTACCGCGGTATAGCTCGAATCAGATGCTTTTCAATATGAACACCGACTAAAATGTTGCAAGTCTGTTGTAAAATTCTAAAAAAAAAGAGTTGAAACAATAACAGAAGTAAATGTAGTGGTTACATTAATACAAACTTGTTTCGTCCCATCAGGGTACTTTTGTAAACGTTCCAACCGTGAGAAATTCCCGATCCCAATTTTAGCGCCTCCCGGGTGCTTGATGAACATCTTCGGTCCTGCTTTTCGTTGCTCCCAGCGTTTATATTTCCTTCTTTGGCAACGTCTAAGGTCCCGTCAGATTAAAAGCTTTGTGTTGATTCTACTCGCTTTTATTGTTACAGGATCTGTGAATTCAAACACCATTGTTTTTATCCACAATCCCACAATGCTTGAAAGTGTCGACCCAGCCAATCGCCGCCATGTTTTAAAAACAAAGATGGCGGAATTTTGAAATTAAAATTGAGCCACGCTAGCGGTTACTGTGTATTAAAGATTATGATAATACAAAATAAACTGCCCTGTTGTTATTGAGGGGAAAGACGCGTAAGCTCTCCCAGTGGATGCCTCATGTTCTATTTCCAAAGACCGAAAGATGTTTATTTGGTAAGCAATGCCGACAGAAACCAAAACAACGAGAGCGGGAAACAGAGTGGTGTTTAAGATTCTCACAATCTGAGCTTAGCCAGGCAGGAATGTCTAGTGACAAAAATAAACAACTTACCGGCGTCTTGTTAGTATTTCAACTACAGGAACATCGTTTCTGCTTTTTCTCTTTTTTTGACCAAAATGTCTGCACGACAAACAAAGCGCGGTGTAGGCCTACTGTTCCCCTTCCAAATGGTATATTCGCCGCCTCCACACATACATACTGGGATTCGGTATGAACTGCTTGAATGGCATTTTTAGAAAGGTTTCAAATAACTAATCCAATTTTTGGCTACTCTTTCCAAATTTTATTTAACCACGACGTTTCTACCAGTTTTCCCTGGTCGTTGTCATTGGGATTTGGTATTTTTTCCAGTACTTTCTTTCTCTCCCTATTCCTTCAAAAAAGAAAATTTTGTTTTTGATTTCAATAAAAACACGTTTATTCATGGAAATAGAGCCATATAAGCCTATATAATGACACCCCTCCCCAGAAACCCAGCATAATAGGATGGGTCACATTTATTTAGTCCTACGCATCGATCCAGGGAAGACCGTTTTAACATCCGAGGCAGACGGCTGATCACAGCGCCACCTCCAGGAACCGGTAAGTTAAGGAACTAGACATGCTGGACAAACGAGGCAATCTGTGTTCGTTTTATCGGGTTATTTGATGGAAATTGTAATGTGGTTGAATTCAAGCGTGCAAATCAGTTCACGAGTCTTGTGCATGAAGAGCCAGCACATTCAACTGGTCAAAAAATGAAAGATTTAAAAAAAATTGCAGTGTGACGTGGATAGACAGTTATAACACGGCAATGAAAAAACCACTGCCCCCTCCAAAAGTAAAAAAAAAAAGTCTAGCGTCGTGACTTTGGCCGCGTCCCATATCTTAGTGATATTCTATACCGAAGGGAACGAACTCGATAACTTTACCAGCTTCAATTACAAATGCACTAGGGGACACCAAATGTTTCAATGGTACCAAAAGGAAACACATGCTCTATAAGGTAAACCCAACAAGGTACAAATGGCATTGTGAGTAAGAATTTATAAACATATCCACTAGAAAAAGCATTGGCAATTTTCAATGAAGCGAAAATTATGAAATGACACAACTCGATTGAGGTTATCACGTTTTGGAAGGTAAATCTGATTATGTTTCTTGTCATCGGAACGCTCCAGTATTCTATTTGATTCCCTGACAATGATGCTATCCTGCTGTATTTGCTTGTACTCAGGTACGTTTAATTGTAAACACACACATGTGGATATTCCTTTTATCACGACGCTTTTGCTATAATAATTGCAAACCTACACAAGTCTTGTTTCCATATCATAACTTTCCATCAAGCATAGACGAGGATACAATAGTGAGTGCTGTTTTCAATATAAGGCAATTTAGTCCTCCTTTGTCCAGCCGCATTGGAAATATTTCGACATGGATTAATCTATTTTGATTTTCAGAAGAATGGTTACTGGTTTTGAGAATCTCATTCTTTGCTTTGTACGCTTGTGACACGGTGGTTGCGTCCGAAAAGAGTTCGTCTGGGGGTTTACTTTGTGAACAGGGTTGGACATGAGCGCTATCTGAAGACCTCTCTGAAACTTTTTGGCAATAGCTCGAGAAGTGTGAGATGTGGAGGGTTTCTACTGTACTTTTTGAAAACTGTTGCTGGGAACCTATCCTAAACTTGGTTCATCATCGGCACTTCAAACGTTGGCTCCGTGTTCAGCGAACAGGCTTGGACATTGGCGTTATCTCAAGACCTCAACTGAAGCTTTTTGGGAGCAGCTTGAAAAGTGAGGTACATTGTATATACATGTAGGGTTTCCACTGTACCTTTTGAAAATGTTGCTGTCGTGACCTACCCCGAGGTTCATCGACACCTCAAACGTTTTGGCTCTGTGTCCAGTCACCTCCGCCCAATTGTGACCTCATCATTCGTTATTCTTTTATTAAGTCAGAATAAAGAGGTTGTCTCACCTTAAGAACGCCCAGTCCAATAAGGATGTAACACTTTTTATTCATGGGTTGTAGCAAAAATTCATCGCTCGCTTATGAACTTTTGGTTGTAGGAATTTCAAAACACATAGGCCTAAATATATTTTTTGATTTTTTTACATACTCCTTCATTAAGCTTCTTAAAAGTTTTATGTAAAGGAATAGGCCCTAATTAATGGGATGTTGTTTATCAAACACATTCTTTGATCAAAAGTGTTGCATCTTTATACAACATCCAGGTTTTTAGAGGACGTTTTAAATGGGGACGCTAGCTCAACAGAGGGCAGCACACCGAAACCCGGTGTAGTGTAAATGAATGTACCCGTAAACCAGTGCCCGGGTTACAAAAGGTTCTATTGTATCCTGAATATTGGTTTCTCTACTCATGCGGCTTATTCCGTCAAACACAATAGGGTAGGGCACTGATTTATGGGGGGCACTGAATTACGTTACACCGGTCCTACAATGGACGCCTTTTGTGTGGAAAATTGATCAGGACCGGGATGTCGGTTTCATTTCAATAGTTTTAACCACTAGTGACACCTATTGAAAAAGTCGGCTATCGTCCCCATTACAGTTCTTTAAAGACAATGCACCCTCTCCTCTTTAAAATTCATTGAATATCAAGTATTCTAAATAGCATCAGAAATCAATAACGTTATTGATTTCTGATAGCATTCATTGCAAGGCCTACATGTAGCATAAAAAACCCGTGTCGAACCCGGGTTTTTTCTGTCCACATCTGTTAAAAACGCGGGGTAATAATCCCCTCCGAGCTCGAACGGTTTTTGGAGCGCTTAATTTAGGTCCCCGTCACAAAATTTGAGTAGTGTTGACGTGCACCGGGCCTCAAGAGGGATTTTTCAGAGCCGGGCTAGACCCGGGTGTCAAAAAACCCGGGGATTTCTATGTAGTGTAACCACGGCTATAGTTGTTTGATGATTTGGTCATTTCGTTTTTATTTCATTTCGTTTTTTTTCCGTTTTTTCGTACCAGCAACGTCATCCCTGTCGAACGGACAGAAGTGACCTGACCAGTCCTCTGATTGACAGCGAGATCTGAGTAACGCCTAGCTTTCCAGTAATCCAAACTTTATGAACATTATCACTCACATGAGAGGCATTGTTGTAGCATCTTTAGCAGACGATCCGATACATTTTCAACAAAACATTCCACGATCTGTATTTACTCAAACTGAGGTCTCTCAGTGTATAGACCTTTTGTGAATCACTGGTACAACTTTACACCCATTTTCCCTATGCCTCGTATTTACATTTAAGAATGATTGTGTTTTATCTTAATGTCCTCATTGATCGAATTTCATCCTTTCCCGATTGGAGCGGACGTGCTGACATCCGCACAAAACGAAAACACGGGGTATCAAATAAATATAGTATTGGGTATCGTTCAAGTAGTTGACGAACGATAACCAGTTCATGCACCGGCCTAAAAGGGCGAAGATCTCTGGGTTTGAATCTTGACACTTATAAATTAAATTGATAGGCCTACAATGTGCGAGATAATTCTCCGATACATGATGATTTAGTGACCACAATTTATTTTTGATTTGCATTCTACGTGATTATTTACTTCAACTGAAATAAACGGCTGAAAAGTATAATACAGAAACAGCATGATTTTGTGAAATATTTTTTGTTTTCAAAGTCCGAACAAAGGCATAGGCCTCCTTAGAGTATATGTTGGCCTACACCTTCTAAGCCCTGGTGGGAATGAGAGTTACGGCGCTCGGTGTAACATCTGCCAACGTTTCCGTATACCAGTGTTCCCCTTTACGCTGGTTTTCCACGAGACGTTTGCGGACGCGGTTTCGGGAGAGGGAGCGGATGCGGGTGAAACAGTGAAAGGGAAATACGTTGGATCGATTTTCCACCCGCGCCCGCCTCCTATTCCGCGCCCGCAAACGCCTCGTGGAAAAGCAGCTTCATTGTTCTTTGGGAAACGCTGGCGGATTGATCGACACCCCGTACTTTTCTCTGTTTGTTCCCTACTGTGTCAAGTCGCAGCTTTTTGTATTCCGTCACAGTACAGACATGCAGAAGGGGAAACGTTCACATTGGGGGGAAATTCAAAAATGTTCATCGGTACGGCACCGTAGGCCTACACCATGTGAAGAACGGAAGTCCCCGGATTTCGATGGTCAGGTGGATTTCAAAATTCATCATAGTATTTGGATGAACTTCTACCAATGACTCTCTCAGTAATCCAATACCAATGACCCAGAAGGGCCTTCGTTCAGAGTTACTGAGCGTAATGATCAGGTACTTCAGTCAACATCGAATATTTAACTGCTGATTCAACTTTTGTAACGGTTCATGAATCAGCATACATGGTAACGACGTTGCCATGCAAACAGAGATATATCCCAAGAGGAGATGTCATAATTATTGACAAAAAGCGAGTAAATATCTTAACGTCAGTAACTCAATCTCCTCTTGGGCCTGGCCGCCATTGTAACAGGTCATGTGATACCCAAGCGGGGTATCATCAAAAACGCGGACCAATATTACCACCGGGAAAGCGGAGTTTCGAGATGAGTCCAAGTATTTATATAACTTTTGGACTAATACGATGGAGTGGTTCATTTACCTTGGCTGCGTACCTCTAGTTCAAATGAATTCAAATAGGCAGATTTTTGTGTTGGGTCCAGAAGTATTTATTTTCATTATTTGAGAAACAATTCGGACAACTTGAGAGTCGTTTTTGGCAGTCGGTGACTTTACTCAACAAAAAAAAGAAAAAAAGGGAAATTGCCAGTGAAAATAACAATGAATTTAACGAATTTTGTCCGAAAACCTTGGATTTTTACTAAGTTACACATTGCAAAATGGCATATTGTTTGGAATTTAGAAACACCCGGGTACCTAACACCTTGTAGCGGCCAATTGTTGACCACTTGCAATCATCAAATGATTTGATGGTCGGTGATAGGTATTGTTGCTGTTGCATGCAAATATGGCCTCCCGTCTGGTCTTCGTGTGAGGTAGGCTGCCAAAGAAACAACAAAGTTGCCATGTTTATTTTGACAATATTTGTCAATATCTAAAATACACAAGCACGCATGCTCCGCGAGCTTCCCTTCCAAACCTCGGGCGCGGAAGTTGTAAGAGTAATTCCTTGGAAATATGAGGAGGCTGATTACCTGGTCTGCTAGCCAGATTTTTTTGCTGCAGAACCATCCACAATCTTCTGGAGTAGCGCGTCAGACGCAAGAAGTCCAACGGCCGACTCCTGCGGTCGGAGCCTACGATACATGCAGATACATGTAGATGGCAGCACCGATGGTAGGCAAGAATGCTGTTTAAAAGCTATCCTTGCATTTTAAAACACGTTCAGAAAGTGCCGATAGCACGGAATTGCCAAATTTCTTGACAACGCACCCGCCCCTTGCAATACGGATAAATCCTTCATAAGGGATAACTAGATTAGTTCCAGATCTCACCGCTAGGATTAAATACATCTACAGAGATCGGGAGCGTCTTTGACTTCCAAAGAGCATCATCTATTTTTTCAACCAATCAACGCGGTTTCCGGAGGATCACGTGATATGGACGACAGGCACTACAGATCCCAGTGTGACATCGAGAACCAATAATCTAACGGCTAACAGACAGGTGCGAAATAATGTAAATATCACGTTGGACCAATCTTCTGCGCATTTACTGGGAAGTAACCAATCACAAAGCTACATTTACACTCATGGCCAAAATTAAATGGACAGCAGCTTTTCTTGAATATCTCCAAATCAATGGGGTAGAGGAAATTGGTCCCAACATGTATAGTAGCAACTTCTGGCTATCTAATGGTATCAGCGTCGAATAAATTTGCTCAAACCCGCATTTGACAGAAGGAATTTTGTAAAGGCATGTTTATCACTATTTTTTATTTGCACGATTTGACTCAAAAGTTTTATATTTCCCCTGCATGTGTTTATGGGTGTCCGCTCGTGACCGAAAGGCAAGAAGCTAATTCACCATCTTCTCTTCGCCGAATTTGCTCCGGTCTGTGTACCGTCGACCGACCCCGGCTGAAGATGTAGATAGCCACATGGTGTTGCAGACTAATAACATTTCTTGATTCTCGTGCGCATTGTATATTACTCGCTGGGCTTGTAGGTTTTATGAATATCTGAAATAACAAACTGCTACAGCATGTCCTGCGGTGAGTCTATTTGATATTTTGCGCATTTCACAACATACGGTAGTCGATAAACACTGATGGTCTGCCCTGTAACTTAACACCCTGGACCCCACGTGCAATTCTTGCAAAAAAACTGTAGGCCACGTGCCGTAAACTCCTTTTGGAACGTCGGTGCCTGCAATCGCAGGCCCCTGGAGGGTAGGTCAGTGAGAAAATTGTGCAGTTTTTCAAGCCCGAGCTCAGCTAGGCCTAGTATACGTACTTTACGAGCTACGAACCAAAGTGCCGAAATTATATAGGACTAGCGCTGGTGGTAACTCATTTAGGGAACTGACCAGGCGCAGATCCAGGGGAGGGGGCAAACCTGGCCCGTGCCCCCCGGCCCCCTATTTTTCGGTGACCAACGTTAGAAAAATTGCCCTTTTTCAAAGTGCCACAGAATTGCCTTGTAATTTGTCCCACAGATGTTGGGAAATCGCACCAACGGCCTTATGGATTTCGAAATTTTCCGGTGGAGAACACCCGGACCCCCACCGTGGCTTCGCGCCTTCGGCGCTTGCCTTCATCGGCCCGCTGCACCCCTTTACCAGAATGCTGGATCCGCCCCTTCTGACGATAAAAAGTTTAAAATGGTACCGACAGACTGTCAGTCAGAGGAAAATATGGTCTGTTCCCCAGAAAACAGCTTTGCCGCAAACCCTGTGCTTAGGGTATCTCCTGTGGCGCCGCCTATACGAAGAACCGTTAACGTGAAGCCTTTCGGACCTTTCGAAAACTTGAGCGGCAGGTTTAACAGCCACTCCATCTATGAATGGGAAGGCTTCCTAAAGCAGAATCTCGTTGAAGGACAAGATGATTTTTGGTATCTTCCAGCTGGTACGCATTTAGATTGGACTAGTTCCTCCGCCAACATCAAGATGTCGGTATGGACGGACTATCACGTGACATCGGCGACCGGCCAATAGAATCAACGCAACAAGTTGCATTCATATACTTTATTACATGAGAATTGTAAATGTGATTTCCAGTACAACGATTCTCACTGATTCGAACAAAATACTCGTAAACAAACGCAGAAGTGATATATAGGAAGACAAAGCCTTGAGGTGCTCGCTCAAAACAATAGGCCTACATTAGGGAGGTTTCGCAAATCTGACGAAACACGAAGTACGAAATACGAAATTGGGCTTCATTTCCATGACGTAATGTATTTCATGAAATGGTTGGTACCACAAATCGCGCCTGCTGCAAGAGCGTCTTTTAGCGTATGCCGTTAGACCGATAGAGTTACCTTATTGTATATTATACTTTGAAATTTGTCTTCAGTTCCACTTCGTAGATACGAAGTGGAAATTTAAAAATTCAAGATGCACCATAACTCTCTCGATCTTACATGACATGCTAAAAGACGCACTGGCAGCAGGGACATTTGTGGTACCAACAATCCCCAGAAATCCATTACGTCAAGGAAGTACAACTTCGTATTTCGTACTTCATGTTTCGTCAGATTTGCGAAACCTCACTATTATTGGCATTGCAAATGTCTCAAACGAAAAAGTAAAGCGGCTTCTAAGTTCCAGGTTGAAAGAAATGAGCGTTTTTTCCATTTGGTGTGTTATTGCGTAATCAAACGTCATTGGTACTTAGGCCTACATTGGAGAAAAGTATTAAAGGACCACGGTATGCGACTCTAATGGGTAATTTGACTGCCGACGTAGAGGGAGCCACCTAGCGGCAGCAAGACGAACTACAAAAATCCATAATTTAATCCGTAGTAATCGGGTCATTCGCCGACAACGTAGTTAGTCCCTTGGGGTGGAGAGTGGCGCGGTGGCGCCGGCTGTCGAGAAAAGTGGCAATACCGGGCTCCTTTAAGACGAATATGTACATGTAGGTGTAGATGTACACGTACATACTTGATGACGTACATATACGTACCTACCCTGAATAACAACATAGGTCGATGTTGAGTGTACGGGAATCCCAATTGGGCAGGAGGTAGCATGCAATGTGTACCCTTTTATGTGTAAAATTGTACTACAAGCGCAATTTTTTACTATCTAGACATAAACATCTTTATTCAGTTTTTTCTTCGGTGCCGTCGATCTCGTCGAACTGTTGCTGGTACTCCTCGGCCCAAGGTTGTCTCTCACCGGAGGCAAAGAAAAGGTAGAACGAAGAGCCCAGAACGTGGATAGCGACCGTGATACAGAATACGGTCCGCCATTCCATGGCAGTCTGAAAGAGGAACACAAATTTACTTTTAATTAAAAGCTTGAAAACGTGTCCGCGTTCACCGGCCATCCTGCTGTACAAGAGCACAGCCTCGCGTACCATGCGCATTTTTGGCTTGATTCAATTTTGTGTGTGTCTAATCCTGGCGTCCAATCAGGTGTATAGGCTTACTTCTTTGTGTTCGACTTGACTTACCCCTTCAATGACGATATGACCAGTCACGATTGGGCTTATGATGCCCGACATGACGGTGGCGCAGTTCGACACTCCCATGATAATGCTCGAATACTGAAAAAAATGAAATGAATTTGCTTTACCGACAATGTAGGCAGGGCCGGATCCAGGATTTAGAAATACGGGGGGCACAACCCCGAGGGCGAATCCCTCAGCTGGTTCGCACCACAAGTGCGCGCACACGAGGGGGGGGGGGTCCGGGGCCTCCCCCGGGAAAATTTGAAAAAT
>NMRB01000059.1:444541-465356 GCA_002633025.1 Notospermus geniculatus
TAGGGAGTTTTCGCAAATCTGACGAAAAACGAAGTACGAAATACGAACTTGCAGGTCATATCCATGACGTAATGTATTTCAGGAAACGGTTCGTACCACAAATGTCCCTCCTGCCAGTGCGTCTTTTAGCATGTCATGTAGGATCGAAGAGTTATGGAGCATCTTGAATTTTTAAATTTCCAATTCGTATCAGCGAAGTGGAAACGAAAGATAAATTTCAAAGTTTAATATACACCGTACCTCTGTCGTTCTAACGTCATACGCTAAAAGACGCTCTTGCAGCAGGCGATATTTATGGTACCAGCCATTTCCTAAAATACATTACGTCATGGATATGACGTCCAAGTTCGTATTTCGTACTTCGTTTTTCGTCAGATTTGCGAAAACTCCCTAATATGGGCCTTGGACTTCGCAACCATAATGAAGAAGAGAAATCACCAATCTAGATCGAATGGTAGATCAAACAACGAGGAAGATTTTAAAGAAGTGGTTTCAATTCCTTGAAGACTTTTACAAATACATACCGCATCCAAGAAACATCATGAAGGACACTATAATCCGCTTTGGAATCATCTGACAACACAACTTGGGTTTTTGCTCCGGTTCAACATTTTCAAAACGATCGTACGAAAGCGTCTTCTTTAGATATGTACTTTCAGTAAACTCTCCCATTGTGAGTTCGTCGCTATTTCACAGGGTTACCAACTCCCGAATTCTATCAAAGTGAGTTCAAGAACAATATGGTAAGAATGTTAAAGAGGGACACGTATTGGCAACGCAGGTTCCAGCGCGTGCACATCTCTGTCGGAGAACCAGTGGTCTGACGATGCCAACTTCCTTGGTAGGGATGTACCAGCAACGGAATGATCCGCCGGTACAGTAGGCTGATGCGTTGACGAGAAGCTACCGAATGTCGCCGAGCTTTTCCGATAATCGTGCAACTGGCCTCCTTGCTAAGTGGAGTTTGAGCGTATGTATGTACGCGAGCATGAAGTTAACATACTAAAATGTTCCTTCCACCAAATGGGCCAATAGGCTTTGCCCTGTGTCGCCATCTTGGTGATCACAAATTCCCATCGTGCTGATTGGGCCAATTACTTTAAGAACAACGAATGAAAAACAAGTGCGTCCTGATTGTGGACTGTTAAAGAACTTCTATCAAAGTTATCAAAACAATTTAATTTAATTTCTTTTTCCATTTAGTGGATGAGGTGTACTGCCGACCTAGGCCTATACCGGTACCCCAAAGGAAAGTCTAATACTAGGCAATTTCCAACAAAATTAACCAGTTCTCTGTACTGTACAAAAGGATCTTTATCACCATTGGGCAATTTGAAAGCTTCTGTGACCTGATGCGGCCATTCTGACCCGAACTTTTTCGTCCGTGGACTGAGGATCCTGATAGCCTAGTGGTCTTAGCAAGCGGCAGGTCCCGGTTCGAATCCAGCCCGGGCCATATATGGATGGGATTTTTATTCCTGGCTCTTCATATCAGTCCGTCGCATGGGACAGTAGGCTAAAGCCGTGGTTCCTTGTACCTTGTGTCTTTGCAAGGACAAGTAAAATACCCCATCCAAGTGAGGAACATAATAGCTTGAGATGGTCTCCTCTGTACTTACCAGGGCCAATAATGCTAGCGTCGGCCCTGACGGGAAAATGAAATGAAATGAAAAATAGTGGCCTGAGTCGGGTGTTAATGGTTAATGCCGTTGCTACTGGTTGTTGCTTGTTTTCCACTAACATTCACATTTTGATCACATTCATGTAATGTACAGTCTTGTTCGTATTAATATCAACACCTATGATCTCAAATATCTCATAAAACCACCAAACCAATTTAAATGCGGTGTTCTGCATAAAGTCAGAAATCTTGTTGACTACAACTGGGCATCAATGTTTTTGCACAAGATTCACTTCTTCATTGCATAATCTGTCGTTGAAAAAAGGTCCAAAAAAAAACTTTTTTGTTTCTGGATTTTTCACCAAAATTCCTTTGCTAGAATGAAGTTATGCCAAAATAAAGGTGATTTAGCAAGTTACTGTCAAAATCAGCCATTTAGTTTTTGAAAAATTCACGTTTTTGTAAAGCTATATCAACACCACTTGTCTTCCACTGCCAACAACTTATGAGACGGTCCCTACATAATAATGCAAACCATACTTCATGTCCCTTGTGTAGGCCGTCAGTGCATACAAAATCCATAGATCTATAGANATCCTCGGATGAGGTAGATTTGGGTACGAGATTGGTGATTGCATGGCTACCATAAGACCGACTTTCCTGATCAAACTTCGGTGATGCCAAAAACCTATCTCACAATGAAATATACACTTTTATCTATAGCAACTATTTCCGAATGAACTTAATATTAATTTGTAACGGAACCCTGCCATCGCACAAAATTTCCACTCGGTAATTATACAATAGACTGGTACCCGGGCTTCTGGGCAGCTTGCATTCGAAGACCGCCGGTGAAACCAAATGATCTGAGCCGGAATTCCGGCTCGCGAGGTCATTCTACAGCATGCTACAGCAATGCATTCTCCCGAACTAAATATAGATCATCGGGCGCCATGATGGTTTTATGCATTTGCTTGCGTCTATCCTAGTATTTTTAATCAGGACAGTGTTCGGTTTAATCTATACAATGCCGTGAGGTATATTTGTTCCAAAACATCCAGAACATCACAGGACAAATGTTGGGGTGTGTATAAGCGGAAGATTGAAAATTGAAGATAGGTAAAAAGCGAAGTTTCGTGCAGGTAAAAACAGAAGATTTCTCCACTACTACACACGACACGCGACTAGTACCTGTACTCTGGCACCAAATTTTGCCTACCTCATACGTGCAAAAAGGAATATTTCATGACATTTTCAACCCAATCCATCACAGGACAACACACTTTTGCCTTTCACTATAGGCTACATGTACATGTACAGTCATTGACAAAAGTTTACCTCCACCGTTGATCGTCCATAACTTCCTTATGAAGTGACGAAATTTGATGCGATTTTCAGCAAATAATACTTCAATCTGTTCTACATCTTCCATACACAAAGCTGCTTCTGCAGCATCACTCCGACATTATGTAATCAGCCGCTGAAAAAAAAGTCCAAAATCAACTTTTTTATTTCCATGCCAATTTGGATGTTCTCACGTCCAACCAGTGTGTAGCAACACTTGAAAACAATCCACAAAATTCCACCTCAGTTTCTCAAAAAAGTGACTTTTGTTGGCTCTTGTCGGCAAAACAGTTGCGTAGGGCTTGAGATGGCCCCTTTTTGACTTGTTCACCCACACACTGATTATGGAAAATAGAGGTGTGTGAATAATGATTATGAAGGCGTGACTAGGCAGACCACAGCCAATAAGCAGATTTCGGCATTGTGATTGTAATGCCTAAGTTTCCATTCATGAAATATTTACAGCATCTGTCACGGTCATTTGAATCAAGGTAAGATTGGTCCTTGTCCAGGGCTGTCCATTCAACCGAAATAGGAGGTATCCCTTTCATGCCTTTCCCTTTAGAATTACAGGCCTATTGATAGAACAAGTGAAACTTACAAGTGTCCACATACCGTAACTTACTGGGTTTGAGGGGTTTTTGGTTTGTGGTTAGCCGTCGGTATCCAAGTCCTATGATTGGTTGGACAATGGCATAGTCACAAATATGGGGTCGTCTCACAGGCAAAATAAGAGCATTTGAATCTGCTCCAAAATCGAGCCAACAAAAGTCACTTTTTTGAGAAACCGAGGTGGAATTTGATGGCGTAATCTTTGTGGATTGTTTTCAAGTGTTGCTACACACTGGTCGGACGTGAGAAAATCCAAATTGGCATGGAAATAAAGAAGTTGATTTTGGACTTTTTTTTCAGCGCCTGATTACATAATGTCGGAGTGATGCTGCAGAAGCAGCTTTGTGTATGGAAGATGCAGAAAAGATTGAAGTATTATTTGCTGAAAACCGCATCAAATTTCGTCACTTTATAAGGAAGTTATGGACGATCAACGGTGGAGATAAACTTTTGTCAATGACTGTACTTATCGCATAGAGATGGTAAGAAACAAAGATTCATCAGGTGAAAAACGAATATTTCTCGATTACTACATGTACACAAGGGGTTAATTTTTACCATCTATGCTATTAGTAACGCTATGTGCTATGATGTTCTAGGTAGGCCTATTGGCCAATGAGTGAGCGGTTTCAGGTATGTACTGTTCAAAAGGACAGGAGTCCTGGAACAAGTTCAGAACAACCTGCAAAGTTCGGGCAAAAAGTAATTGTACATGTACCTACAAAAGTACCTACGTATAGACGAGCCATAAGCTATACTATGGTTACACCTGTTAAAATACCCGTGCTTTTCCAGACCCGTGTGTACGAAAAGCCCGGCGTTAGGACTACTACATTGTAGTTAAATAGCCCGGCGACAGGTGCGCTGCATGCACTGACATGTTACTCTTCGGTCATTTCTGTATTAGCACACATTGTTGGAGGCGCGCAAACGATGTCACTTAATGGCTGCGCCATTTGTAGCCGTGCTAAGAAAAACACGGGGATCTCGAAAAGCACGGCGAGCTCGCCGTGTTTCAAAAATCAGTGTTTTCCAGACACGGGTTTCTTGAAGCTGGGCATTTCATAAGTGTGACCGCAAAAACACGGCCATAGAGATGAAAAGGCTGACGTGATTCTTCATGGCTGGTTGGTGTTCCGCATTTCTTACATGTACACCTCGGAATAACAATCGATATGAAATACCTGCATGTACACGTATAAGCCTACAGACAGGCCCAAAAAGTTGCCCACCTTTCTCACCATGTGCCTGACGCCATTTGTTAAAACCACGTACTTCTTCTTTCTACACCTCGGTCTCGTGACGTGACACAGACAAACCCCCGAATCCCCATAGAATATAAACCCTAGCGAGTCAAGGGCAAAACAGAACGAGGCACACATCATGCTGTTTGAGGTATTAGACATGTGATCATAGATAGTCTCATCAAAGCTTGTAACGTTCACATCTTTATATATTTCGTGGTAAATTTCCTCGGCATTGTAAATGCAGGGAAGTTTGGCGAGTCCTGTTGCAGTCGGATTTTTGCAGGTCCACATTGTGGTATCCCAGCCCTGGCGTTCTATATGGGAGGTTTCCTCCTCTAAATTGATGTATGGATTCAGAATAGAGCTGTTCAGTCGTTATATGTTCCTACCTTGGTGACCATTATTCTATGAAGGCATTGCTTTTTACTTTTCTACTTGATGAAATAAATGTTGAGCTGGTTTTTATACATCATTGCAGATAGCCCATAATATAATAGATGAATTTACATTGTATTTCGTCAAGGGCATTGTTTCAGTTATACAAAGACCTGTGTTATTGATTGATCCTCATAGTGCATTCAATTCTGAGTTATTGTTGATGTACGTTTAATGTATTTTTGATGCAGTGTACACAGAAAAAATAGTTGTTTCGAGTTGAGACATTATATGGTCTACGTAGTAGGGATTTTGAGTAGATTATCTGTCTCGTTCTGAGACTTCATCTTCTCGTAAAAAAATTGCAATCATGTATTTGCGAGTTGTGTGACACATAGTGCATCATTATGCAATAAAATTCATTCTTTCCGTCCATTGAGTGAAATAAATTATCTCACTATAAGACAAAATCCATCTCAGAATGAGGCGTAGAGTAACGCGTATTTCAATTTGAGAAAACAGATCATTGCATGGACGTATTGACATCTTGTATTGATCACAGAAAAAATTCTGATCTCAATTTCAGATAGGATTGATTTCTGCAATGGCGTTGAGACGTTGGGGATAGCGTGTGTCTTGTGTGCTGTCCCAGCTCCAGTTACATTTTGAGACAAGCGGAATCACGATCTGTGGAGTCTACTCTTCGTGGCTTGCCAACGAAAATCCTCCCGGAGCAATAGATGTGCATATTTTCCATTGCACGGGGAACATTTTTATTAGACTATACCTATTGAAACATCCGCTGCTAGAGACCTCTGAAAGGCACGAGAACTACATGTCTGCTGACGACGAAACGGTACAGTGTAGCCTACATGTATCCATCCTGAGAATACATGTATCAAAGCTGGTAGCCTACCGGTAGCTGCCTCTCACTTCGTCACCGCGCACACAAATGTACAAGACACGTTATGCTATGTTCACACTATAATCACGATTCATGCCACGATTGAAATCGTGGCGATCCTGTCAGGTCGTATCGGATCTTGAGGTCAGTCGTGGCAATCGTATTGATCGTATAAACGTTTTGAACGGTTCAAAAATTTCCTACGATCAACAAGATTGTCACGATTGCCGTCACGATTGCCCTCAAGATGTGATAAGATCTGATACGATCTGATAGGATCACCAAGATTACTCCACGAATAAGACCACGATTTCAATCGTGGCGCCATTCGTGCCACCTGAAATTGACCAATCGCGACCATGTCGCATCCAAGCGCATCAGAACGTATCGACTCGCATCACCTCGTATCCAAACGTGAAACTTCAGAGAAGTAAACAAATATTCCACGATCAGTTACGAATGGCCTACACTCAATAATTCAGTGGTCTCGGCCTCCGCTCGAAGCTGTCACCCTCAACCACTGAAACATTTGGTGCCAAAGTCCGTTTCTGAACACTAGGTGTCACTACCAGTTGCGCGGGAAAAACCAACCAATGACTGATCAGCTTTCAAACAAGCTTTGGCCGTGTTGTTTCTGTGGACGCAATCACGGCAATCCAAGAACATGCTGAATACAAAGTGTTTACACCGCTGTACTGTCCCACATCGGGTCATATGTGACGTTGAGTATGTTAACTTTTCATTTCGGAGTGAATGTGTTCAAAAAAGTGGTGCAAAGTAGCACAAAAAGCCCCGAATATACAGCTACGGCCACTCGATACTTGTCACGTGACCAATGCAGCCAATAAGAAAATGTTTCATGTTTTCCTTAGTTACGCGAAATACTGGTCGCTGATTAGTTGATGACATTTTGCGCCATCTAGTGTAGAGAAACATGATCCGGCCCCATCTGTGCCAGTGGTTGAGAGCGTATAACTAGTATTAAGCTCGAGGCCACTGGGGACGAGTGTACGAATGGCCAATCGTGACGTTCATTACGGACTGCGCTCTAGTGTGAACATAGCATTACATGGAACGAGCTTGAAAGGAAATCGATATTGGATCTCTAATGCGTTGCAAATTACAAATTATAAATTTATTTATTCACTCTGAAACCTTACATAGGGTATGGGAGGAACAATGCAAATTAACAATAATGTTGACTGTCGACGTAGAGGGAGCCACCTAGTGGCAGCAACACGAACTAACAAAAAATTATGCGTTACAAAATGTAAGCCTACGTAGTAAATCGGGTCCATTCGCCGACAACGTAGTTAGTCCCTGGGTTGGAGAGTGGCGCGGTGGCGCCGGCTGTCGAAAAGAAGTAGCAATACCGTGCTCCTTAAGAACCATTGACTCGTTTAGGATTGTCTTCATCGGTGATGGTCAAATAGCCCCTCCCCCGCCTTGACCAGCCGATCATGAACGAAATTGTACCTTCGTCTGCTTTTCTTCTGGTGTAACATTTGAGAGTGCTTCCAGTTCACCGACTATTGAACAGAGAACCAAGAAACACTGAGAAATATTGTACATCAGCTTTTAGACTGAACGGCGATCTCCATTTTACATAATATCGTAATAACTTTTTTTTTTATAATGGGGAGGTTTCGCAAATCTGACGAAACATGAAGTACGAAATACGAAATTGGACTTCATTTCCATGACATAATGTATTTCAGGAGATGGTTGGTAGCACAAATATCGCCTGCTGCACTCTTTTAGCGAATAACATTAGACCGATAGAGTTACGGTGTATATTAAACTTTGAAGTTTATCTTTCGTTTCCGCGTCGTAGATAGGAAGAGGAAATTTAAAAATTCTCTCGGTCTTACATATGATATGCCAAAAGACGCACTGGCAGCAGGTACATTTGTTGTACCCAACCATCTCCAGAAATACATTAGGTCCCGGAAATGAAGTTGAATTTCGTATTTCGTCACATTTGCGAAACCTCACTAATACTTATGGGGATGGTATCATTTGCAGTTCTCCCTCCATCGGAATGTTTGGTATACATTTCTGACGGGAATTATTAATTCGAAATATGTGGGGGCCAGGGCCTGGTTGCACAAAAGCATACTAGGCATATTATCATTCTATCTCTGAGCTGGCTTCTAACTTTGTATGCGTTTGTATACAAAGTTAGAAGCCAACTAGGAGATAGAATGATACTACGCCTAGTATGCCTTTGTGCAACCGGGCCCAGGATATTAAACACTGCAACAAAGAAGAAATCGAATCATCTTCTTCAATTCGGACCTGTAGTAGCTCAGTGACTTAGTGTAAATAACGAAGTTCAGGCTGTAATTCATCACTGCTAGGGACGTACAAAATGTCCCAATACCTCTCATCATTATAAACTCACCATTCGACCATGACTCAAATTTGTAGAAGTATCTCTCTATCTGGTAAAATGTCCAAAACACTACGTAAGGTAGGTTTAAACACACATAAACCGTTGACACAATAAGGAGGTTCACGAGGCAACGTTTCTCTGCGGTTGCCTCTCGTTTGGTGTGGGGATCACTCGATATTTTGTTCATCTGCTGTTCTGCCCTTCCCACCCCTAATAAAATGATGATATTTAAGATGATCATGACCAAACAGGGTAACCCGTAAAATTTCATTATTTGGTTGACGAAGACCAATAGGAATGCCTCATAGTCGGCAAATCCTTCTAGCTGGTAGTGACAAAGTGTGGCAGTCTTCTGGACAAAGACGTTGAAATATACCATTACAGGGATGTTTGTGACAATAGCGATACCGAAGAGGATTGCAATTGCTAGGTTTCGTTTCGTCCTAGACAGTGCCGATGCTGCTTTTAGAGGAAACCAGACGGCAAAGCAACGTTCAATGGAAAACGCTATGATGACCCAGGCGGACATAAATCTGGCAGTATCTGTGAGATATCTGAGTAAACGACATGACATAGGGTGCATGACATTCAATGGAATGTTCATCCTCCCTCCGCTGATCTGATCCAAACCTTCGTTTAGCCAGAATGCCAGGATGTACATGACAAGGTTTGCGAGATCCATGCCTGCAAATTGCACAAAATGTTTGGAAAACAATATGTAGTAGGCCATTGATTGATGTACAGTCTTGTTCGTATTAATATCAACACCGATTTTCTCAAATATCTCATAAACCACTAAACCAATTTAAATGCAGTTTTCTGCATAAAGTCAGAAATCTTGTTGACTACAACTGGGCATTAATGTTTTTGCACAAGAATCACCCTCATTTCGGCATAACTTCATTCTGGCAAAGGAGTTTTGTTGAAAAATCCAGAAACAAAAAAGTTTTTTTGGACCTTTTTCCAATGACAGATTACGCAATGAATAAGTGAATCTTGTGCAAAAACATCATTGATACCCAGGTGTATTCAACAAGATTTCTGACCTTATGCAGAAAACCGCATTTAAATTGGTTTGGTGGTTTTTGAGAAAATCGGTGTTGATATTAATACGAACAAGACTGTACTATAGGCGTACAAAAAGCTGATAGGGTTCGTGTTTCTATTTTTCTCAAATAATAATAATAATAACTTTTATTTATATAGCACCTTGCATTGTGACACAACCTCAAAGTGTTTTACACAATACGAACAAATATGATAAAACAATTTAGAAAACACCATGGTATTAAAACTGTGATTAAAAAGAGAAGGCATGAATAGATACTGACATAAGAATAGGCCTATAAGAACTAGTTAAAATGTTTCAAAAATAAGTGGGTTTTAAGAAGGGACTTAAAAGAATTTACGGAACTGGCACTTCTCGTAGGTTTTTGGGCTACACCCTGCATATCAACTTGAAGAAATCTTGACCTCTTATCCGCCTGTTCCTGCGTCACGTGTATCGTAGGCCGGAGTGGACAAAAGTCTCCATTTAGGTATCATACCTAAATAGAATTAGGTACCATACCTAAATCAACCAACTACATGCCAGGAATTAGGTATCATACCTAAATCGATTTAAGTATCATACCTAAATCGACCAATAACAGGCCAGGAATTAGGTATCATATCTAAATCGATTTAAGTACCATACCTAAATCGACCAATAGCAGGCCAGGAATTAGGTATCATACCTAAATCGATTTAAGTACCATACCTAACTCGACCAATAGCAGGCCAGGAATAAGGTATCATACCTAAATCGATTAAAGTACCATACCTAAATCGACCAATAGCAGGCCAGCAATTAGGTATCATACCTAAATCGATTTAGGTATGGTACTTAAATCGATTTAGGTATGGTACTTAAATCGATTTAAGTATGGTACTTAAATCGATTTAGGTATGGTACCTTATTCCTGGCCTGTTATTGGTTGATTTAGGTATGGTACTTAAATCGATTTAGGTATGATACCTAATTCCTGGCATGTGGTTGGTTGATTTAGGTATAGTACCTAATTCTATTTAGGCATGATACCTAAATGGAGACTTTTGTCCACTCCGGCCTACGATACACGTGCGCAGTGACGTAAGAGGGAGCGTTAAGAAGTCCCGAATTCCTCGGATGCTGTATATCTGCCATCACCACAATATCTACCACAATATATTTTATTCACAATTGTTTCCTGTGAATTATCAACATCATCATCACATTACCCGGAACAGATACAACTTTGTCGTACCATTGTGCAAGCACGAATTTGCTAAGTTAAGACCCTCTTAATACAGCGCAGTGCCTACATCTCTACAATTCCCTTCCAATCCTAGTATCTGAAAAAACTTACTACCCATAGTCTTTCTGGCTGTCTCAATTATTACAAAAATTTTATCCTGAACTCATATAACTTAAACTGTACCATTCGTGATTGTTATGTATGCAACTGTTAATTACTTCTGTCTATCCATTACTTTCCTTGTATGTATTTAGTTAGTTATATTGTGTATGTGTCATCTTTCAACGTATTTGTGCTGTTCTTATTTTCCAGGTGCACAGCGTAAGCGATCACTTCGTGAACTTGCTGTGCTCCCGACCATTATTTCCTATATTTAATTTTTTGTAAACTTATTTACTGTGTTGGTCAAATAAATGAAATGAAAAAAGTAGTTACGTCTACCAAGGCCGTGTTTCAATGCGCATGTGGGCTAGTAAGTTTGCAAACCATTATTCCCATAGCCTTTTGCTATTCCCAACGCAAACTATCCCTTGATATGGAGAAATTGTACGTCGACTGTCTTACCTGATAGCCATGAAAGGTACTGGACGCTGGCATGGTCACCTTCTTTGTACCGTGCGAAAATAACCAGCGAAAGAATATTACCAGATATACCAATGAGAATGATGACGATATCTACATAAACGCGAAAGAAGTCCGCAAATGCCTTTATGGCGGAGATGAGAGCACCAGTTTCGTTAAGTAACTCAGATGGCGACGTTGGTGATCCCATGGCTATGATATCCATCATTCACGCCATCTGTTACTAGTAGTTGTTAAATTGTATGATCGTACATCAGTTGCAGTGATAATACATGTGTGAGCTGTCTACTGGTCTTTGTAGATCGTTGGGTGCTCCAATCCGCAGAAATTTGCGGCTGACGAAGTCGTGATCTGAGTGCCACCATGTTGGCCTAATTCGATCGGTTATAGTACACTGTTAATACGGTACGTAAAATAATTCGGAGTCTCTCATAAGAAAATGTCTGTCAAATAGGACGTTTCATTTTGTCATGCTTTTGCTGAAGGCATGCACAATGCATCATGAATCGGCTGCTGTGCCACCTGATACTAGTAATGGAAACTACCTACGAATACGGTGGTTTACAAAATGTACCGTGACTCGATTAGAGGACGAGTATATTAAAGGAGATAATGCCTTTGTGAAGTACATGTACACAAATATATGTACGCATGTGTTGTCGACGTGCACTGGAGAACAATGTGAATATCATTTCGATTTTCTGTTCACGTGGAAAAGATTCACTCCATGTCGCTTCTGAATCCAAAAATCTCGAACGAATGCACCAAGTGAATAATTATACTACTTCCTAGCAAGAAGGACTTGTAGGCCTACATTCTTAGCCGAAACGATTCTTTGGTGCCACACCAGGAGAACCCTCTGATTTAAGAACCCTCGGGTTGTTTAAGAACCTTTAGACGTTCCAGATAGAACCTTTCCCTCAGAAAAGGGTTCTAACTGGAACCTTTATGGGTTCTTTGGCGACAGAAAGGTTCTATAGAGGTTCTTCACTGACGTCACACGGCCGCCATACTGGCCGTCAAAATGAAGCCTGGAGGCTGCCATCTTGTTCTCGGTTCGAACATTCAGCGGCCCGTACAGACCACTGGGAGCATACAACTCAACAAAATCACTTCACCTCTCACAGTTTCTGAGCATAAGCAGTTGGTCCGGTGTGAAAACCGTGTTGAAAACAAAGCGAATCGTCCATACGGCTTGCTGTAGAACAGTGTAAAGAGGTCCGATGAATGCCGACAACGTACAAACCACGTCAAAAACGCTGTGTTGATGCTGTGACGTTGCGTCATTTGACGGCCAATATGGCGGATATTTGGAGCTGTGACGTCACGTGAAGAACCTCTATATGGAACCCTTTCGGGTTCTTTACAGAAGGTTCTATATAGAACCTTGGGGTTCCTCTGGTGTGGCACAAAGAACCCCTGAAGAACCTTTTTGGCTAAGAGTGTACGTCAAAGTCTTACTGCAAGCGTATCTCCAATCGTCGTCACTGGCGAACATTCAACAAGAATGAACTGGATATATTACATTCAGAAAAAATATTACATTGAAACATTACCTCTATTGAAGTTTTAGGTGTCGCACAAAAATATGGAATATTGAATTTCAGCAACTTGGTCATGCAGTATAGGCTATTGGAGAACCATGATTTATTTTTTTTCCAAAATGTGTTAGATTCCATCATGACAAAATGTTTTGACTTTCTTTCTCCTTCTGATCACATTACACGAATGTCTTATACAGGTTGTCCATGAAAAGAGGAAACGCTGATCTTACGAATATTTATTACACTGTGTTATAAATGACTAGATACAGTTACCATGAATTGATCTATTTACGGTATTACTACAGAACGACCAAACACCTTTACAATCGCGGGTGTACGAAAAGTGATTTTCTCTCCAAAAAATGATTGGAAATTTACAAGCAACCTCTTTGAAATCACTATCAACTCATGATTACTAAACTTTGCCACTTGTGAACATCACACTACGTTGGTTGCTACATGTCGCTGGTTGCTAGATCCAACGATCGTAAAGAAAAAGTGGCTAAAAGGGAGTAAGAAATAAAAGTAGAAAATAAGAAGTGGGAAGTTTGGGCATTTTGCGCTAATTTTACAATTTCTCAAATTGGGGTAAAAGTGTTTCCCATTTTGAGAAATATCGCCCGAAAAATCAAAATGTCATTTCCATTTAAGGAAATTTCTGAACATGGGAAACAATTCTGTCTCAATTTGAGAAATTGAGGAAATTCTCGCATATATGCAAAATTTCCCACTGCTTATTTTCCACATTTATTTCTCAGTCCCTTCTGCGTGTAAATCTGCGAAATCCGCGAAATGCAGCAACTGATGTTATTTTAAGTTTTACCTGTTTATTAACAGAAACTTTGATCAGTCGCATCTCCGCGTGGCCTTCAATGTTAAAATAGACTTCTGACTGAACGATAGTTATGGCAAAACAGAGGCACAATTAGACAAAGGATGGAGCTATTATTAATAGCTAGCTATTATTAATAGCTCCATGGACATGATGAACAAAGCCAAATCTTCCTTGATCGACGGCAATGTTTGCCGAACCTCCGTCTGACAACGACTGAAACTCCTGCTTTCAAAGTATACAAATGTACCTGTGACGAACTTACCATAGTTTTTTCAATATTGTCTATGCCGGATGAGTTGAGATTATTGAATGAGTCAAAGGGTTCGAATACGACTCGGAAAGGAGTACAATTGTACGTATCTTTTAGTGTGCAACCGAATACTGGTTTGGAAAATATTTGATGGAATATTTTCGGCATGGAATGACGGCGATGCCCACAACATTGGCGATTTTCGACACCGTGAGTTCCTTGAATTGAAAATGTATGGAAAACATAACATCACTGATCTTTTACCATGTTTACGAAAACATGAATATTTATCCCCTTGATGTCTGGTCTCAGCTGACAAGTCTATACCAGCATGCAGTTTTCCGGCTTCACTGGCGCTCCCGACGAAGGACCGACGAATTCTACTGGTAAACCTTCAGGTGAACTTTACCAGGTGATGTACATATGGCTCGTACCGGTGGTAATCGGTATACCAGGAAATTTAATGGCCATCCTCGTAGCCGGCAAAGAACACAACAGAAAATTGTCGCCGTGTATCTATATGATTGCTATGGCTGTAACGGATACGGCACACCTTATAGAGGTGGCATGGGGCGTTACCCTTGTGCATTTGATACACAATCGCATTGTAACATCTCCGGAAATACCGATGAGGTAAGCAATATCACAACCAATCACATGAGACCACTGACATCGACAATGATACCCGACTGCCTTGTTTAGAGGGTTGGTGCCATTATCGGTGGAAAGTGGGTATCACTGACAACTAGAGAATCCGGTGCAGTAGTCCCATTTAATCCAGCATTATGAAATGAGGATATCGAGTATTTCCGGCCTACAATAATGTCCGATAATGACAATGATGATGTTTTCTTAATAATGAATTTATCATGGGTAGTTATTAAGTACGGAACGGAACGGAACGGAATCGTGGTTGCAAACGGAATGTAAAAGACAGACTAACCCTGAAACTGGAACGGAACAAAGTTAATCTTCATTTCATTTCAAATGGACAGTGCCGTGCTGTTATGTCGGTTCGTTCTATCATGTTTGTCTTGCCAAATCTGTGGTGTAGTGCTTTTGTGGCGGGTTCGATTCTATTTTGGGGATGGGACAGGCCAAGTACTGTTGATGATTGGTTCAGTTATTGGGTAGCCCCGCCTTAATAGTGCATAGGATCAGGCAATTCTTTAGTTGTGTAGGTTCGATTCTTTTACCGGTCACTCTGGTGGGGGTAGTGCTTTAGTGGTTGGCTCGATTCTATACTGGCCGTGATGTTTATTGGGTTGGGGTAGGCCTTCCATTACCAGAGTGGCCGCCAAGACCCAAGAATCAAATGAACCACTGAAGCAACACATCATCCCAAAGGCAAAAAGGAACTCCATGTTAACCCCAATATAGAATCGAACCCACCACAAAAGCACTTCCGCAACAAATTTAACGGCACGACCCAAGAATCGAGCTTAACACCAACATGACAGAATGAAGCCAACATCACAACACAGCGCTATTCATAAGATTAGCTCTGTTCCGTTCCAGTTTCAGGGTCAGTCCGTATTTTCCATTCCGTTTGCAATCACGATTCCGTTCCGTACTTAATAACTACCCATTCATCATTACAAATATATCTCAAAATAAGCGGGTATCGGTTAGGAAAAGGTGAAATTCTTGATATCAATTGGTCTATTGGTCGGCGGCGGTAACTAGGTAGGTTAAGAAATCAAACAATAAACGTAAACTTTACGACAACGTTATTTTTCATACTACACATTCACCAGATTTTATATTGCATTGTCGATACAAATATAACGTTTTCGTTAACGTTTTCATGTATCGCTTGATTTCTTAACCTCCCTACTACCATGACTACCAGTTGTTAGACGGCCTACACAAGGAAGCCGATGTGAATGATGAGAGAGTCCACCGGTATAAATGTCCGGGAACAAAAGATTCATGCGCCTTTATGTGTCCTGGATACAATGGAAGAGGACATATGGTGGCAGGGAGACTTCAATTTCTGTTCCTGCAGGACGCGAGGGGCACAGAATTGAAGGGATGAATTTCCGTAAAAGCCATCCACCTAAAACATATGTTCATTTTAGGTTTGTTGTTTATTTACCTGGTCGAGATGTCTGTGGATCGTATGTTCGCAGTCGTATTCCCGATGAAAGCTGCGAGTATTTGTACCGCCACCCGGGCCAGGAGAACAGTTGTTTTGACGGCCTTGGTAATCGTGTCACTCAATGTTCACCTGATGTTCGTTACTCGTTATTTCAACGATCCAGTGTTAGGTAAGAATAATATTGATTCATTGGATGGGGTGCGTTTAGTAATACTAGCGTCCCACTGGCGAATTTTGGCCTGCGACAAGGGACGAATGAAAAAATCGCAGCTCTTCGTAGACTGTCGTCTATGTTCGCAGTGATTTTCTGGCTCTATGATCCTACACAGAAAAAAAAATCAACTCGAGTGGAGACTCAAAGTCTCACTATAGGGACAAAATGGTTCGAAATACTTTTTGACTCAAAATGAAACAGAAAATATTTCGGCCCGAGACAATGACACCTCGTTCCGAGAGAAAATATTTCGGGTTGAGATACTGACAGTCTCGATCTGAGAGAAAATATTTTAGGCCGAGATGTCATTGTCTCGCGCCGAAATATTTTCTGTTTCGTTTTGAGTCAAAAAGTGTTTCGAACCATTTTGTCCCTAAAGTGAGACTCTGAGTCTCCACTCGAGTTGATTTTTTTTCTGTGTATGCGAAACACATTAATGCTGAATATCGCAGCTTGTCGAGGGAATGTCGCAGACTTCAGATTTGCCCCCTGTCGTGGGAAAAAGTCGCCAGTGGGACACTAGTATAAGGCGAAAAAATAGGAAAGCAGAAGATTCGGACGATTATTTTAGAGCCCGAAAGCAATGGCGGTGACGGCGACCGATGCGCGATCTTGCGTTCGACGTCGACCGCGTCGTGCGATTTGGTCGGCGTCCGATCGCGAGGCTGTAATTATTTGAGTCATTTCATAACGGGTCGCCGTCGCTAAAGTACGCTGGACTATATGAATCAATTCGGCGAAGTCGGCGTCCAGATTTGATCACGCGTCGGACGCCGATGGTCTTGCGTCGAAGTACGAACTAGGCTCTAGGCTTAAGCCTAATCCGGTCCCTGGATTCGCTCTTCAAAACTAGGGTTTTTTCACAGAGCACTGCTCTCCCAGGCGCATGCTTTCATCGGTATTCATATGATAATAAGGTGATTTCGTAGTAGAGTTTACCATCTGTCCATTCCTGGGCCGATGTCTGATTGGCTGCTTACGATTAGGAGGCGTGGATCTCAATGCGGTAATAGGGGTGTTTTTAAAGTCGACTGACCCAACGCTGTTGGACTCGTCTGTATGGTACCGCTCTTGCCCGGCTTGACCAGGAGCTGCTGCCGCCTGGTGTTAGCTTGTGAAGTTAAGTTGTTGTCGAAACAATTAATAAACAAAGAAAGACTGCACATGCTATACGAGAATCCCGGGACGAGAATCAACGACCAGATAAAATCTGTTGCATCCGTAGAATCGAGTTACGAGTGGATCACTTATTGCCTAGCAGAGGATGAAGTACAAAACAGTAGGCTACATCCTCATTCAGTTGGGTCAGTCGACTTTAAAAACACCCCTACCGCATTGAGATTTGCCGCCAGTACGCCTAGTTTTATTCTGTCGACAAAGAAAGAACAGAGTCTGTTGACATACACTAAGCAATCCAGTTCAGAGCGCACATAAAGTGCTCCGCGCTGTGCGCCAATTAACGCTCACAATAGACGCTATGCTCTAATCCCCCAATGCGCGTTAAATGACAAAAGGCTTATGCGCCACAATTGAATTCTTATGCTCTTTGCTTGCTTTGGACTGCGCTTCTTGTGCCCCTATTATTAAGGTGACAAAAGGTTATGTGCTCACTCATTCAACCCTTCTGCGCTATTGACCAGCGATGCCCACTGTTTGCCGGCAATGTGCTGGTAGTTTCTAACCTGTTTCCTTAAGCGTCCGACGGTGGCGCTTCGTATCGGAGCACGAATAGTCAGTGCCACCGTCGGATCCCAGGGAACCAGGTTCGTAAATTTCCAGCCAATGAAACAACAGCGGTGTACAGTCAGTCATTCATTTGGTCCACCCCTTATTGTAATATGAATGGTGTAGAAAGCATGCGCTTGGGAGAGCAGTGCTCCATGAAAAAAACCTAGTACTCTCTCTATGTAGGCTTAGAGCCTAGTTCATACTTCGACGCACGACCATCGGCGTCCGAAGCGCGATCAAATCTGGTGGTCGACTTCGCGGAATTGATTCATAGTCCAGCGTATTTAGCGACAGCGACCAGTTATGAAATGACTCAAGTAATTACAGTATCGCGATCGGACGCCGACCAAATCGCACGACGGGGTCGGCGTCGAACGCAAGATCACGCGTCGGTCGCCGGCGATGGTCGTGTGTCGACATGAACTAGGCTTGCTGAGACGTAATCTTTTACTGGACAGAGCAAAATCAGGTGTCCAGGTTTTTTTACTGTATGTGCGCGCGAATTTCAGAAAAAGGAGTAGGAGCCTGTGGCGGATTTTTCCAGTCGGGTATCGTTCGGCTGTAGCGTGAATGGAATCTTGTAGAACATACGCTTGAAGCGAACGATACCCGGGGCGCCACCACGCGGCAATTTGAGAATCGGTCCATTTGGCCAATAGAATGGGGAACCGGAGGAACTACCGGCATGACGTGGCGTTGCGATCGAATTTTTTTGTAACGTTATTTCCCTTACCTTCTGGCGTCAAAACAACCCTGTGTTTCGGTCTCCTGACACTAAACAGTTTCTGTAATTTTGTTGCTTTTTTCCTTAAAATGCAGAGAAAGGATGGCGATAATTAATGGCAACATTTTTGTCTCGTTATTCCCGTAGAAAAATGTACAGGTCAGCTTTTCATGACGTAACTTGAACACTTAAAACAACGTCAATCACGTCGTTTCGCACGGTCGCTCCGCTCGCAGCGCTGACCTATCGGGGTAAACGGCAAGCGTGTTCTCCATTCTTGCAGCGTGCATGGGTACCACCTATCAAAAGTCCGAATTTTAGCAGACCCAGCATGAAGTTTGAGAGAGGCTGCCATCAGTCTATATTAGACTGCGACTAATGCTGCCACCAGCAAAGTGGCGACGTCCCTCTTCGGTCCTTCTGATTCTGTAGCCTAGTTTCTGTTAACTTTTGTTTTACATTGGCGTAAATCATTCCCTATGCCTAATACCACATTTTGCGAAAGCGATTTGAAAATCTCACGACCGTTGGATAGTTGAGATAATTCGTCACATCCTGATTGTGTCCCGCGCAAAACAACGCTCTCTGTACCTATTTGCCTCTTACAGTCAAAGGATGGGCGCTCAAGAGGCTACATTGTACACTGAAAAAAATCCTAATCATGCTGAGTACTTTCGGGTACTCGTTTTATCCCTGAGATGAGTAGAAAGGTACACATATTGAGTAGAAAGGTACTCATAGCGAGTAGAAAGGTACTCCTAGCGAGTAGAAAGGTACTCATAGCGAGTAGCAAGGAACTCCAAATGCAGCTTCTTGGCCCGATGAGTACCTTTCTACTCATCTCACGGACAAAATGACTGATGAGTAGTCCAAAGTACTCAACATGAGCGGGAATTTGTTTTCAGTGTACATGTAAGTTAAATTGTCTCTAATTTTTTTCTCTCCACGTTTGCTGCATTATCTAGGTACGTATGCAGTATACATTTCTATTCCAAGTAATCCAGCACTGGAACTCTTAGTGTCGAACATACAAATGATATTCGGATCCTTCGGTCCTTTCATAGTTATTCTAATCTGTAACATAACAATTATATCAACACTCCGACGTGCTTCGAAGGAACGTAAAGCCCTAAAAGCGGGAATGCAACCCACCGCTCTAGACCGAGCAGAGAAGGAAACAGGACATCTCACGCGTATGCTAATCGCAGTTAGTTTTGCCTACGTCATCTTGACCCTACCCTACAGAATTTACTATATAGTTGTGAAGATCCCTGCCGTTGCAGCAATATATCTATCGGGTGGTTTATACTGGCGAAAGAAATTTCTTCTACAAGCTTGGAATCTCATGAACGTATTGCACCTAAATTTTGCCATTAATTTCTTCTTGTACTGTATTGGAGGAGGGACACGGTATAGAAAAGATGCCAAAAATGTACTTAATAAATGCTTTCAGAAAGGTTGTTTCACTTGAAGGGACCCTACAAGCAGCCTCCTCATAGGCATTTTGATGTGCTCATTACACCGATCCGCTGTCATGAGGTTCTAACTCTGACATACACTCTTAGAAAAAAGGTTCTAAACGGGTTCTTTGCTGCCACTGTGGGACAACCCTCTAAAAGTGTTCTATATAGAACCCTATAGGTCCACAAAGTACGGTACCCTTAAAGGTTCCAAATAGAACGCTGAGGTTCCAATTGGAACCTTTAAGGGTTCCTTATGGACCTATAGGGTTCTATATAGCAGCCTGTTAGAGGGTTCCACAGTGGCAGCAAAGAACCCGTTTAGAACCTTTTTTCTAAGAGTGTACATTGCAAGGGAAATACACTAAACATCAATATTTGAACCGAAATCAGTAGGTTGTCCGCCACTAGCACCACCTGTGGTGAAGTGACCACACTGATATGATCCTAATAGCTAGTTGACTATAGGGTCCCTTTAAAGCTGTTTCTGTGGCTACTTTTGCTCTTCGACGTTCGAGAAATTAAAGCAAATGGAATTACTGTGACATGTTTCAGGTCCGTTGCTAGCTTTTTTCGTGTGTGTGTGTGGGGGGGGGGGGGGGG
>NMRB01000059.1:482134-501145 GCA_002633025.1 Notospermus geniculatus
AAAGACTTTGTACGGATTCGTTGCGTAAGAAAAACTTATCATCTGCATTTTGCAACATCTTGCTCGCACATACGCCTACATGCATCCTAAAAGTATGTCTGTTGATTAACATGTATGGTATGAACATTTCTGCACAACTTTGACTTCAGATTATGTGGCATTCTTTAATTACGACTGGTGGATTATCCTCGGTCAGACGGGAAACAGCCAAACCCTAAACGGCCTGAAGATAGACGTCAATGACGTGGAGACAAGCAACGATGGACCAAAAGACATGACGTCATGGACATTTAAAGGGAACACAAATTCGTACATTAGAGTCGAAAATCCAGCTGACGGTCCACTAACATTTAACAACAGTTTCACGATGGGCACCTACATTTATCAAGATTATACAAAAAATGGTCCGATCGTTGAATGGTCTGGCCGACCTACGGACAACTTTGGCACCCACTTTTGGGTCTGGGAGAGTATGTTATTCATGAATATGGGGACTACATGGGGAAACTCGACGGCTCAGAACTGGCATGCGACGGTTCCTCCCGGCGGATGGCATTTCGTCGGAGTCAGCTACAACCACATGACCGGCAATCTCACGATGTGGATAGATAGTGTAGACAGTGTTTACGAGTATCACGTCGGGACCGCGACACCAGCATGCGTGGGGGATGTGTTCATCGGAACCCGGCCAAAACAGAAGAGTTTCAATCCGCTCAAGGCGAAACTTGCTGGACTGACCATCCTAAATGGGCCTATAAACAAGATGCAAATAAAGGAGTTTAAGTGCAACATTGTATCGTTCGTGGCCGATGGTAAGTCCAGCCAAAATATTCAGGTATCATCCACAGCGTTGAAATTCATCGCGGAGAGTCCAGGCATTCTTTCACTCGGTTAATGTGGGGCTGCTGGACTTGGGGAAAAAATCCTGGCAGGTGATCACCGACCATAAAAAAATTCACCTATGCCACTTGCGCTATCCTCGACACATTCTCCCCGCACTTAAAGATAATGTATCACGGGTATTTTCATTGTTTATTTACATTTTGTTTGTTTGTGTCCAGTCTTTCTTTGTCTTATGAGTAATTTGTTGATGGCATGCCCCTCCAGAAATCTTTTGATACCGAAAGTATTCAATTTGGTGAGTTGGCATGTCCCAAATTCCAAAATAACATAATGTAAACATCAATGTTTACAAACATTGAATGTAAACAATGAAGTCGTGATACGTTATCTTTAACAGCTTTAAATCTAATCCTTCTTGTCTACAGAATCGCCTCAGGTGCCATACGAAGAATGGGTTCCACACTCTGATGATAAGTTTCTGGACTGTTTCATTGAACCTGATGAGTTGCCGTTTGATATTCAAGGCTTACCTGACGCCGTGACGAAGAAGTATTACTGTGCTAGTCAGTCCCCTCGTAAGTGCAACAATTAAATACCCTCGTTTCAAACTGTTTCAAGTATCTAGAGATGACATTCTCGCAACGATCAAGCCGTCGCCGACAGAGTACAGTCTAGGATGATGAAGTTGCACTGGTAAAACCGCAATAAGTGTCAGTAGCACCTCGTATACAGCCTCGTATTTAGAGCAATATATTCATAGTATGCAGCATACCTCAGGAAGATTCTAAACAAAAAAAACAACGAATTGTCACCCCATATGATAATTTTATTGACTTCTTTTACCTTCCGTTTAGATCGTTTTTTTGGGACCAATTGGTGGAATATCTTGGGGCAGGATGAGAATAACCCGAATTTAAATGGACTACAAATGGATATCGCAGGAGTTTCAACCTCATTCGACGGACCCAATGGAATTCCCGCCTGGAACTTCCTCGGCTCGCCGAACTCTTACATAAGAATCCCGAACGCACAAGGCGGCCCCCTTGATATGCAGGACAGCTTTACTATAGGGACATTTTTCTACCAGTCAGAAATCGGAAACGGCGCAATCTTTGAATGGCGGGGTTCGCCGCGAAGCAAATTCGCCACTCATTTTTGGATATGGAACCACAAGCTGTTTGCGAATTTAGTCGGAACAGGAATTAGCCTTTCTTACCCAAGCAGTGTATCGCTCAACAGCTGGCACTTTATTGGTGAGTACTAACCTTCGAATCAAAGGAACGGAACTCCTTGGGAACAATTGCTATTTCTCCCACGTAAGTGTACGACGAATTGGCCCATCAAATAATCATATTAAAAGCAGCTTCCAAAATAAACTGCACGTGTTCTCAGTGCCAGCTGTAATTTGATGGGGGCGGGGGTACTGAAGGGAAAGCTACCTCTAAAAGATGAATTGGTGCTTCCCTTTAGGCTATTGAAAAATCTGGGAATTTTGCAAAAAAAATATCTTTAATGAACACCAGGCGCGGATCCAGGGGGCGCACCCGGCACACGCCCCCCCCCCCTTTCGGTCAACAAATCTGTAAAATCGACCGTGATATTCTGAAATTTGGAGCAAATCATTGAAATTCACCGCGGATTTCAATGATTCTAGCGCAGTGCGCCCCTCTTTCCCGAAATCGTGGATTAGACAGAAGACAACAACGGAGCTGACTGAAACAGTTTGGCAATATTGTTTTCTTTCTCTTCTCGCAGGAATTAGTTTTAATAGGGACACAGGCAATGTTTTCATTTGGCTGGATTATGCCAGAAATGTTCATCGTGGCTACGTCGGATACGACTCTGGCCGAGGCAGAACAAGGGTATACGCGTTTGGTGATGTCTACATAGGAAACCGAGGATCGCAGCATAACTTTGTCCCGTTCAAAGGGAAGCTTGCCGGACTGACCGTACTTGACGGTTCAATTGACCCAATTGATATTGAAGCTTTTAGATGCAAGATACTCACGAATGTGGCTTTGGGACTCCCGAGACCAAAAGCAACGGAAGGTATGTTCTCAGCCAGGAGTAGTTGGACACCGGTTTGCGCTTTGCAAAGGGGTTTCGACTAATGATATTGGCGGAGCCCGGGGGCACTGTGCCTTGACAGCTGAAATGATCAAAGACCAGATCTAGCGTCCAATGGAAATACCTAGTATGTCACATTTTGTTGTTTTCGAGAAAAATGGATTTATGTGGAATGACAACTTGGAAGAGTTTTGTTGTGGAAAACACTCCTAATTAAAAATATGTCATACAACAGGATTAAATGCAATCTGCTATGTTTTACCCCTGATTTCATGCTGAATTTGCAAAGGTAAAAACGTAGTAAGTCACAATTCTGATGACTTATAGACGTGAAAACCGACTAAGTGCACCACTGTCTTTCCTAGGCTTTGGCGAACATTTTGCAAACAAAAACTGTTTATTATGATAAAACAATACCTAGTAAGTACGAATTTGGCCTTAACTCATTTTTTCCAAAAATGTGACTTACTAGGTATTTCCATGGGACGCTAGAGATGGAGTCGTTACTACATCTGAGCCCGAAATCAGATTGTTGATACAGGCTTCACACTGTCCCGAAATTGACACCAGATGGACACACGATAAAGGAAGTGTTCAGATTCGGATCTGATCGTAAAAACATCGGGCCATTCGTGAGGGCATCTTAAGCCAGCGTTTGACCGCCAGTTGAGTTTCTCCGGCTCGGGCAGCACCTTCGTGAGCGGTGGCAAAATCTTTGGCATGCCCAAAAATTGACCGAAGACCAGACCTTGCGAAGGTTCATTTTCGTGTTGGATTCGTGTGTCCATTTTGCCCTTCGTAAGGCCATCGTGAGGGCATCTTGTCAAATCGTGTCATCTTCGTCTTTACTTCGTGTGATCATCGGTACCATCGGGCATTTTCGCCTCACGAAGACAATACGAAGGAAACAAGAAGCTGAACGATTGTATAAGGAAGGCAACACGACTACGGGAGGCCATCGGCATGCCATCTGGTGTCAATTTCGGGACAGCGTGAAGCCTGTATTTAAGCAGGCCTCACATGAGGGCAATTCTGACCGCCTAGGGAGTTTGCCATTGACCGCCACCTCGTTTTTGGAACCGCAGGATTTTCGAAATGTTGAAATTTTCAAGGCGGTTCTCAAAACCGGGAATAACCGAGTTCCTGCCGAGTTGCTACCTTGTTGTCACCTTTCTCAACCCTTCAGAACTGCTGAAAAAATGGCTACCGAGTTATTGCCCCAACGCCCTGTGGCCACCTCGCAATATCCCCTAGACCGCATGGACCGTACATGACCGTGTTCACACCTTACATCACCCTTCAACACCACGTTTGACCGCAGTTGTACCGCATGTCTACCTTGCTGACAACCGCATCACCAACTTATCCACACCGTGTTTTTACCTACTTGTGCCAAACCAAACCGCTGTCATTTTGGGCGATTCAGCACGGTTTTGAACGTGTTGAACCGCCTTCAGAACCGTCCTCGTGTGAGACTTGCTTAAAGCTGACGTGAACGAACAAAAAGCCCCCATGCGACGAGCAAGAGAATTGCAAACGCCCAGCAAACATCTCAAACATGACAGACCCCATGAGGCCAGGAGGGCGCCACCTTACTTGTTTTCGAGCTTTCGAGGTGTCAACATCCTCTGGTGAACTCCTGCTGAACACTTTTTGAAAGAAAAAAAATTGACCCAGGTGGGAATCGAACCGCGCCTTGTTATCTCTGTTCCACCGTCTTCCCCATTCGGCCGCCGAACTTGTTGGAAGATTTCTCATGTTTTCTCTTATTCGTAGTATTATTACGTAAGTCGAAGGCCTACGTCTATGACAAACACAAATCATGTCTCTGTCAGCTAGCTCGCTGGCCGAGTGGATAGAGTGGTGGATTACAAATCAGAAGGTCGACGGTTCGAATCCCGTCTAAACGACTACAACTTTTTTTTCTTTGAGTACTGTAACGCCTCGCTTATGTCGCACTGTACAGTCAGAACCAGTTGGCAACTGATAATCGGCGCGTAGTTGGAATTAATCAGTCATAACTACTAGGTGACATAAGCTATCGGGCGTCAGCGAGTAACTAGTTGCACACTAAAAACATCCAGATCCTGAAAATCGGACGTGTTCAACTTCGGCGACTAGTTGACAACACTGTATCCTGCTTACCCTAGTCGACATAAGCGCGCCCACGATAGCGAGGAACCGGTATACTGAGAAGACAGCCAATGAAAATAGCTTTACATTCCACGTGACGACGCCATTTTGACTGATCACATGAGCGTCGAATCACCACGTTACTTAAAGCTGACGTGAACGAACAAAAAGCCCCCATGCGACGAGCAAGAGAATTGCAAACGCCTCAAACGAAGGCTCAGAACATGATATGCCCCACGACGCCAGGAGGGCGCCACCTTATTTGTCTTCAGGCAACAGAGCTGTCAACATCTCCAGATACCTCTCACAGTACTCAAAGAAAAAAATATGTAGTCTCTGAGACGAGATTCGAACCGTCGACCTTCCGATTTCAAATTCACCATTCTATCCACTCGGCCAACGAGCCAGCTGACAAAGGCACGATTTGTGCCTTCGACGTACGTAATATTACTACGAATAAGAAAAAACATGATTAGTCTTCCAACAAGTTCGGTGGCCAATTGGGGAAGACGGTGGAACAGATACAACAAGGCGCGGGTTCGATTCCCAGCTGGGTCAATTTTGTTTTCTTTCAAAAGTAAGGTGTTCAGCAGTTGCTCACCAGAGGATGTTGACACCTCGACAGCTCGAAGACAAATAAGGTGGCGCCCTCCTGGCCTCGTGGAGTCTATCATGTTCTGAGCCTTCGTTTGCTATGTTTGCAGGGCGTTTGTAATTCTCTTGCTCGTCGCAAAGGGTCTTTTTGTTCGTTCACGTCAGCTTTAAAATCAAAAGAAATCTGTGTCGACATAAGCACTCAAAAGACGGCGATAAACTAGTTCCAGGTAGTTGCGACCGATCGGTATTTTTCTACTCGGTGGCGACATAAAAGTTACCAGTTGCAACTTGTTGACGCTATTTCTATCACAGCGTAGGGCGACATAAGCGAGGCTTTAGAGGTATCCGGAGTTGTTGACAGCTCTGTTGCCTGAAGGCAAATAAGGCGGCGCCCTCCTGGAGTCGTGGGGTCTATCATGTTCTGAGCCTTCGTTTGAGGCGTTTGCAATTCTCTTGCTCGTCGCATGGGGGCTTTTTGTTCGTTCACGTCAGCTTTAATGCGTAGGCAAAACAGGTCATCAGCCATTTATTCCCACGAAATACTTAGCCTCAGGTGCTTTCCCTTCAGATGCAGTAGTGCCTAAGATTCTTGGCAACAAGTGGTGGATGCTTTTAGGACAGCACGCAAGAAGTCAAACCTGCAACGGTGTGGAGTTGCAGGTTCACAATGTTTCAAGAGTCCCGGGTCCACTGGGTCTCACAGCCTGGGACTTTGCCGGTTCGAGATTAAGTTACATTAAGATTAAGAATTCTGAAGAACGCGGACCTTTGAACTTCAATGCTAGTTTCACGATTGGAACGTTCGTGTACCAGGACAGTACTAAGGACGGCCCCATTATGGAATGGAACGGCGAAGGACGTCGCTGGGGAACCTACATATGGACTTGGCGAAATAGCTTGTTGTTGAATTTAGCGCCCCGGCCTGGCGGCCGTTATCAACATCTCCATGGAACAGTTGGCCCGAAGGCCTGGAGATTCGTTGGTGTTAGTTTTGATCGTAAAATGGGGAACTTGATTATGTGGGTGAGTTACATCTGGCGCGCAAAACTTCGTCCTAGTTCTTGGCCTTCGGGCACATGCATACAACGTGCAATGACCTCGACATGTGGTCCCACTTCTACATCTTTTCCCGTTGTTCCAACACTTTTTGCATAACTCTAGTTGTAGTATAGGATGCCAAATTGTGTACTTGTATTTCTTGAAGGTCGATGGTGCCATTTACAAGAAATATGTTGGAAGACGTCGTTGGAATTGTCGCGGTAATGTCTACATAGGGGTTCGCCATTCCCGGAGGTGGTTTCGTCCATGGAAAGGACGACTTGCTGGATTAACCCTCCTCAAAGGTTCAATAGGCGCATCCGAGATCAAACAGTTTAAGTGTCTTATTGTTGCAGTAAGTTTAAAAGGTAAGGCGGGAGACTCGTGTAGGTGCTATCAACTGTATTTTTTACCCAGCACATTACGATTTACATGCAATGCTAGTACATTTTTCTGTAATGAACACCGAAACCCCTGAACCAAATTGAAAGGAAAGATCACCATACCATACCAATCCTCAGGAGAAAAAAATTCGACTGAGGAACAATAACCAACCCTGGCTAATGTCGATTATTTTGCCTTCGTCCTCTCAGCAGGCAGGGCCATGCATGCAGGGGTCCCTTTCATAGTATCTCTTTCCTACCTTGCTGTCATAACCTACACCTTTTTCCACGGGGAACCTCCGGCAGATTTTTTGTCGTCACATCGGCCAATCAGTACCTCGGCTGGTCATGGCATAAAACGGACAATGAAGTGACTGATAATTATAGGCTACACATGATGGTTGAAGAATCTACACGTTTGTCCGACGATTGATAGATTAAATACAACATGGTGCTGCCCTACTTGCTGCTATTTCGGGCAAAGCTCAAGATTCGATGAATCACCGGCTGTTACTTCGGCTGAGGAACTCCCGGCAGCGAATTTTTTTTCCCAACCAGTATAGATTCCTAACCAGTATACCCATTAGGAAATGAAATTTACGAAGTGAATGGTGGGTTAATGGTTGGGTTAGTGTAAGGGTTAGGGTTAGGGTTAGTGTGGGGAGTAGTATGAGGATTAGGATTAAAATTAGGATTAGGATTAGCTTTTGCTATATAGGTTGGGAAAAAAGTTGGTCGTAATGGATATATCAGTAAGGAAAAAACATTCGCCTCCCGGAAATGGCAAATGCCAAACAATCCCCTGCGGTTACAGAAACATTGTTCTCCTTCATTAACGCTAGCTAAGGATCACCAATACTGCATTTTAAATGGGGTTATCCATTTGGTCACATGATGACTTATACAGCAGAGGTGACACCAACATCCCGCTCTACGTCCCTACAAATTTATAGTCCCAAATCTTTCTGGGTTTTAGCTTTAGGGAACACTTTGGAGATGACACTTTTTTTCTGAAACACCCTGTAGAGGCTCATTGTTCGAGAGATGCGGTTCACGAAGCACGGCCAATCACACCTTGAATCGTCATGAATAATAGCTGGCGTGTGTGTACTAAGTTCAAACACACGCGTATTTTCGCGTGGTCTACTTCACCGTGGATAACTCCATTGTCGTACTCCGCAGATTCGTACCCGCAAAATTGGGACCCTACCTCAGAAGACAGCTTTGAGAGATGCCAACTCCAATCAGATCCAACGGCTACAGACTCGGACACTGCTAATCCAAGGAACTACAGCTGTAACCATGGTAACAGTTCATCCAACTCGAGTAAGTCCATCCGCCAATCGGGGAGAGTGTCAGACCCGTTGACGACGGTTCTGAAAGAAATTTACTAAGTGTACGCAGCATAAAATGTTTTAACATTTTGTGTTTGAACACAAATTTCTTAGTAAATATACGTTAGTAAATTTCTAAGTTAGGCCGCGCGTACACTGCAAGCGGTCAGCGCTCATCGCGCTCCGTTTTGTACACGCCAATGCATCCCGAGTACTTAAATGTTTTCGCCACACATCGCTTGGCGAAATTGCTTCGCTTCGCTTCGCCATTTCGCTTGAGTGTGTGCGCGGCCTAATACTTGTTGTTCTTATCCTTCTGCCTGCCGTTGACACAAGCAGGAGCTGCATCAACTTTGTAAATGTTTAATAGCGTGTTAATGGAATGCTGTATTACGAAAGCGACACTGCCTCAGTGGTCCTGGCTAAGCCGAGTGTTCAAAAATAGTTCAAGTTTGGGTTATAGTCTGATATCAACTACGGTAAAGGTTCTCATCCGACTTTACACTTTAACTCCAGTCTGTCTTGAAACCTTTCAGTAGAACTCAGATGAGCTGCCCATTCAGCGCTACAATAGGGCGTTTCCGACCGGTACCCCATTTATACATCTGGGTGGAGAGAGGTCGGTAGGCAAAGAGGCTTGTCCAAAGTCTCACGCCCAGTGGGATTCGAACCCGAGACCGCTCGTCGGAGACCCGAACCACTACACCACTGGGCTCCTCAAACACAATAGGAATCAGTAAATATCATTTTCTGCAACTTTTAAGGAAATTACTTCGGCTTTAACTGGTGGAACTTGTTGGGCCGAACTCAGGTACATAGGAATCTAAGAGGGGTCAGCCTCGAGGTGTTAGGAGTGGACATAACTCAAGATGGTCCAAACGGAATTGCTGCCTGGAATTTCAAGGGTTCAAATGGATCGTACATTCGGATACCCAATCCTTCTGGTGGACATTTAAACTTAGATAACTTTACAATAGGAACGTTCATCTATCAACACCAGGTTAGTCTTAACAAGACGCATCGCACCCTTGCATGGTTTACCTGCGCCTTTGCCGCTCAGTACACGTGAAGCCCAAACGTCGAAATACATGTACGCAAAATTTTCAGTTCTAAAGGAAGTCATGGTGTAACTTGCCCTGTAAGTTTAAAGGGAGACTCCAATCATTGTAAACTTTTGAATTTTTATCAATCCATGGTGACTCTTGCCATGAGTTGTGATGTCACTATTAGTGAGCTTTCGCAAGCGCCCGGTTAGGCCCTACGACGACGTTTATCTATTTTGTGGGTATACCCAAACAATAGATAAACGTTGTCGTATGGCCTAACCGGGCGCTTGCGAAAGCTCACTAATAGGCTGACGACCGTTAGTGAATGAGCTAATACTGTGACTGCCTAGGCCTATTGGTTGTACCTTCGTAAATATGCATTGAACACTATGACATAACATGTGCTGTGCAGACGGTCCTCTTGGGATGCAATAAAAATACTTAAAGTGATGAGTTTGCTGATTTAAAAAAATATAATATGTTGCAGATCAATGGATTTGAATGTATTACCGATATTTCATCAATTCAAAATTTTACACAATGCATGGAGTCTCCCTTTAAGAACTGTTTAATGTGACCTTTAAAATTGTTAAATCATATTTTTTGTCAGATCCGCAATGGTGCTATTGTTGAATGGAGAGGGACACGAGGTGATTACGGAAATCACTTCTGGATCTGGGCTAATGTACCCTTTGTATATCTCATGTCCGCCAGCTTCCACTTCAGCGAGGCCTTACCAGTGGACGGCTGGCATTTTATCGGGATGAGTTACAACAAGGCCACCAGCAAGTTGCTTATGTGGGTTGACGACACCACAAATATCCACCGAATGAAAAGCAGGCCTTCGGGTTGTCGGGGAGACGTTTACATTGGTAGGTTAAAAGCAATGGTAGGTAGGTCAGCCTGTATTTTTTTCGAAGCAAATACAGTGTCCTCGAAATATTTGGAAATATCACCCACAATCCTTCTCATTTCCAATTTTCAAAGCATTTACTCTCCTCAGGTCTTTAGTACCCACTGCCGTTACAGTCGCGCGTCATATATATTCGACACTTTGACGTCGCAGTGTTTGCGCGCAGTACCAATCGCAACTTGGATGGCTCAGTACGTTAAAACAGACCGGCACATGCACCAAATGTATATACATTCCGAAAGAAAAAGATAAATGACTTCTGTAAGTAGAAGATTTGGGAAAAGTAGCGAAGTCCGTAACCTTGGGGAGTCAATTTGTACGCAGTGTTGCTGATTTTTTATTTTTTGCGGATAGTTCAGAGAAACAGTTCCCAACTACGATTAAAGAATACGATCACTTCAAAAATTCAAGGGTGGGTAGGAGATATCTTAGGCTTTTATACAGGCCGATTTCATTCATTTTCGTTAAGCAGTTTAGAAATAATCGACGAACGCGTCAATTCAGGAAGTGAATTTGACGTCAAACACGGCGCCGTCAGGGAAGAAACTGGTTCACCGTTTCAAAAGTCCTGCGGCGGCATTCTCAATACTCTCAAGGCTAACATTTGTATTGCAATAGTGTCACTTAGCAAGTCCCCTTTGGGATAAAGTATCGATATAGTCCAAAACAAAGCAACGTCGCAAATTCAACGGTTTTTCTACAGGTACTGAAATTATACGTCAAATTCCGTAGTGCGGCGTAACGTTCTTAATTTCTTCCGCTGCCTTCAGCGAACGTTTTCCAATGGTGCAGACTGTTCAAATCTATCAAAAATAAATATGTAATACTTCTAGCGGTTCTTAACATCATGGAAATATTCATAACTTGATATCTTTGGGTATGTGCGAAATAGAGCCTCTTTGAAATGGGTTACAGATATTTTTCCATTTCCTTCCGACGTTTGTGAATGACGTCACAATAATGCGATAACGCAATAATAGACGTACGTCACACGACAGACGTCATCCTCAATACTACGACGTCATGATGTCCGAATATTAGGTTGATTGGATGTATAGCAACAACGCAACATGCGATACACTGGGCGGATTGTTTTACGAGTAAAACGCAAAACGTCAAAGTGTCGAATATATATGAAACATGACTGATTAGATGAATAATCTACCATGTCTGGTTCATGGTAGATTATTCATCTAATCGACCTTCTGACCGAGGTCGATCGTTTTATTGCTGTACATGAACTAAAAGAAACCTGTACTTCGGTATAGACCAAGAGACAAGACCAGAAAAGAGGGTGGGAAGAAAAGTTTCGTGGTGATGTCGTGGTAACTAAAAACTTCCTCCTGCATTATAAGAAGATGGATATGCTGAATGCATTTCAACTTGTTACCACAAGAATATGATTTGAAGACATCAGATTTTTGACCCCTACTGTTAATCCCTTTGGCCCTTTAAAAAGGTCGACCATCTTGTAAACTGGGGAAAATTGCTTGTGGTAACAAGTTGATATGTGTTCAGCATATCCATCTTCTTACAATGCAGAAGGAAGTTTTCAGTTACCACGACATCACCACGAAACTGAAAGATAAATGGACTGTCTCTTGGTCTAGTACTCATCTTTCAAAAGCAGTCAACGCACTGCAGTCGGCAAATAAATTGACATGAATTCGTTCCATTAAAGGGAAACATCCGAAAGCGCCGTCTGTTAATCAACGGTGACACTACGCTATGGCACAGGCCCCTGGAGAGCTATCAGTGAGTTTAGAACACGTAACTCACTAACCAAAAAAACAGTAGTTTGTAAAAAAACACACTGCGAGCTCACGAATTCGTTAGCTCGGGGTGTGTTTTTAGATACGTGTTGTGTTTTTTTAGATAAGTTTGGTTAGGTACGTGTTCTAAACTCACTGATAGCTGTCAAGGGGTCTGTGCCATAGCGTAGTGTTTTCGTTGATTAACAGACAGCGCTGTGCGCTAATCAAAACAAAAACAACTAGTGTCCGCCGGGCAATACTTTTCGGATGTCTCCCTTTAAAGCCACACTGTATTGAATTCAGAAACTGCTTACGTCCTCCGACGTTACTGTAGTGTAAAATGTACTATACTCTATCTAAATGCATTAAAGCTCTGCCTGCAGTTTTTTCATTGTGTGCTGAAAATTAGGTCTTGATTCTTTGAAGTACGTATCATGCAAGCATTTTGGGGACCATCACGAGGCTATGAGACCTCTGCCTGCGCAGTCCTAACACTTTGAAAATGTCGTGAAATTCAATACTGTGAGGCTTTAAAAAAGAGTAACCTGCAATATATCAAACGAACCTAATCTGAAGATGTGTCGCCCCATGTACACAAACACACAACACATCAACAGCTCCTGCAGTGGGAACATTGAGTAGCGGCTCGAAAAGATTAATGGGACATGAAGGCGATTTTATGCGGATTTTCCAAACTTTCTGAGGGTAGATAGGCCTACGCGTGATGAAAATAGATTGACGAATGTTAATGTAACAAGTCCAGAGAATCCAAGGTCGTTTTTTAACTCACCTGGTGATTGATGGTGGTGCAGCGTCCGTCGTCGTTCGTTGGCGTCCGTTAGCAGGGCAAGCTCCATAACCGCTGGGGCAATTCACCTGAAACTTCGTACATATATACCCTAGGTCAGATGACCTGTGACATCAAGTGCCAAAATCGAAAACACAAAAAGTGCAATAACTCCTCTGAACTACTGGCTCCAAATTTTTACCACAGGTACACCTAATAAGGATACACGACACATTTAACCAGGTTTTGATTTGACCTACTTTTCAAGGCCACAAAGGTCGAAGTTAAAAATTTCGCCATTTGGCGCACGTTTCGTGGCTGTTTGACCTAGAGTCTTTTAACTTGATGTAATTTCGTATCTAGGTACCCTCTACGTGTGCAGCAAGTTTCAGCCTGGTTCCACCTCTCATGTAGGCCTATGGCTGGCAGGCGGCCGTCGTGGAAAATGGCTTTTGACCCATATCTCATGAGTTACGGCAATGAGAATGTTTTGACCTTGGAATAGACGATATTCCTCCAAAAGAGCGCAGCACCGTACAGGGGTCAGCGTCATGACGTCCCGCACGTCATTCATGATGTTTTGAGGCGAGACGAAAAAAATCAGATTGTGTCACGACGTCATGATCGCTGAAACAACCGGTTTATTTTTCGAGCCACGCCATGCGTTCAGAAATGACGTGCGGGACATCATGACGCTATCCCCGTAAGGTGCTGCGCTCTTTTGGAGTGATAGAGTCTATTGTATGTATCTAGGTTCCCTCTACGTATGCGTGCCTCGAATATTGACCCTTTACAACTTTAAATATGGCTACCAGTTGGCCATCTTGAAAACTGGACTTTAGCCAATATCTCATGAAGAACAGCAGCTACAATGTTGTACCTTGGAATGAATATCATGTATTCTTGATATCAAGAATATATAAGTACCAAGAATGTACAACTTAATGCTCACCCTTTTGATTGATTACTAAGTAACTTTTTCTGATAATAGAGGGCGTGCGGTAATTATAGGCCTTCTAATTAAATAACCAGTGTTTAGATTTAACGGTTGTTGACTGAATTGTATTATTTAGAATATCATCAATATTCTTATGTAAAGTTACAGGCATATTGCTGACATACAAAAAAAAATTGACTTTGGTGAAACCATGGATTTGTTGTATAGGTCAGAGTGCCCGACCCTGAGATCAAGTAAAATATCAATTTGTCGAAAATATGGGTCCATTCAAAACTGCTCTGTAGCTCGGTTATTTCTGAGAGCATATAACTATGGGAGGTGTCATTTTGTCCGTAAAGATCTTCTCTACACACACATCCTTCACAAATCAAGATCCCTTGGGTTACAGGATCACCAGAGGCAAATTAGTAAACTCACTTTTTGGCACATATTCGGAGTTGTATATTCTTGGTACTCATGTATTCTTGATATGTATGTAGATACCCTCTATATGTTTGCCAAATTTTAGCTCTTTTGCACTTCAAATACGGCCGCCAGGTTGCCGTATTTAAAAGGAGTCTTTGGCTCATATCAAGGTACCCTATAAATAAGTGCAGCATATTTAAGCCGGATTGGACTTTGAATATGACCGCCATCGTCCATCTTGAAAAATGTACTTTGGTTCATATCTAAGAACAATACCACCAAAAATGTACTATAAACTTGGCGTGATATTTCCCTCGAAAATACGTGTATCAACTTGACACTTGTTGTTCATTCTTCTGGTACGTTCAACCAGGTGAGCACATGGTCCATGTACCATTTCATTTTTGGATCCAACAGTCTCCGTTTGTACCATGGGAAATGCTTCCCTTATTAGTGTTGTAACCTATCGTTTTGTCTGCTCTTTACAGGGAACAGAGGGTCGAACCATAATTGTTCACCATTCGAAGGCAAGCTGGCTGGATTGACGATACTAAGTGGAGCAATAACAGAGAGTCAGATTGAAGATTTCAAGTGTATGATTCTAACTACTACGCAAAGTGGTGCAACTAGTATTTAAAATGAAATGGGCCATGGACCATGTGCTCACTTGTGGGTGAATGTACCAGAAGAACAGATGACAATTGTATTTTCGGTATTAGCCACCTAGTGGCCAAGCCAAGAATCGAATTGGGTAGAAACTTGGTGTCATTGGATGTGATGTACAGGAATACATGTACCTAGTTTCAGATCAATCGCCACCGCGGCCACGAAACGTGCCACCTAACAGCAAAATTTTGAACTTTGACCTTTGTGACCTTGAAAAAGAGGTCAAATCAAAAACCCGTATTACAATATCATGTAACCTCATTAGATGTACCTACGATAAAAATTTGGTGAGGATCCGACGCACTGTTAAGGTCGAAACGGCACATAAAATGTTTAAGTTGTGGCCTCCTGGTGGCAGAATGCACAATCGGATTTCCATGAAAATTGGTCTATGGAGACCTACGACCCTGAGGTACATTCGTGCGAAGTGTGAAGTCAATAGCTCCAGTGGTTGACCATGAGGTTCCAAACTGGATGTATGTACTGCAGTTCATTAACCGTGCTCGACTGTAACACGGTACCCCCGTCACACTAGAGGCAGAATGAGCAGGAATGTCGTCGGAATGACAATTCGTAGTTCATTCCTGGACAATCGAAGTACATGTACCTTACCTAGATTCGTCCCTCAAACCAGCGAACCAATATTGTAGGTGTGACAGGCGTCAACGTTCTAGGAATGGAAGGCCGTCAAACATTAGGCCGCTATAGTAAGGTTATATTCGAATGGTCATGGTCTATAGCCATAATCCCTCGCCGAACAATACGACCGGACTTTGATTCCGTTGGGACTTTGATCTCTGTCGTGGCACCTTTTTTATCCGTTTTATATGAAACGGAAATAAGCAATAAAATTTTCCTGTGATTCTGCACATCAACAATAGCCGTGGTTACACTACATAAAAATACCCGTGTTTTTCGAGACCCTTGTGTGCGAAAATCCCAGCGAGAGGTCACACTACTACACTGTACATGTAGTTAAGTAGCCCGGCGACAGTTGCGCTGCAAACATTGACTCTTCGGTCATTTCTGAATTGGCACACATTGTCGGAGGCGCGAAAACGACGTCACTTTATGGCTGCGCCATCTGTCGCCGTGCGAAGAACTAACGAACACACGGGATTTCGAAAAGCACGGCGAGATTGCCGTCTCTCAAAAACCCGCGTTTTTCAAACACGGGTTTCTTGAAGCCCGGCAATTTATAGGTGTGACCGCAAACAACCCGGGGGTTTTATGTAGTGTAACCACGGCTGATGTATGGTTACATTTTTTATATTGGTAATAGCATTGGACCATTCATGAGCAAAATGATAAAATTAACAAGAAGCTGTACGATAAAGGAAAGACGATTCATTTCCCGGTTTATTAACATCGATTCCAAAATAAACCAGAAAATTATCGGCGTCACTTCCGGATGTCCCGATATTTAGATGATTCATCACGCGCATTTTTCATTATTCAAATAGGGTCGTATTCATAAAGCGGTTCTATCGTTAGAACCGTCTTAGGCCGGTTCCAAGTGGTTGACCATATTTTGAACCGGCCTAAGACGGTTCTTTAGTTAGAACCGTCTTGGGCCGGTTCCAGGTACAGTGTTTGACGATACCTGGAACCGGCCTAAGACGGTTCTAACGATAGAACCGCTTTAAGCCCAACAAGGAAGGTCTCATTCCTTTTTTTGACACAAGGGAACGTCACAGTAATCCCATTCTCTGTTATTTTGGTCGTCGATATTCGTATAACACCACGGCTCCTTTTTGTCGCCAGAATTCCTGCAAAAATTGTACCACTTTTCCGTCGTCCACACTTTGTACCAGTTCAGCCAGTGCATACAGTATTTGCCTGTCCTCGTCCACTGCAAAGAACCGCTGTAGGATAGGCCTTTCTCTGTTTCCTTACAACCGATAGGCACCTCTGGAAAAACAATCATTTTTCTTCTCTGTCAAGGAGATAAACATCCCACCTGTTTTGGATTTGATACGATCAGCGTTGCCTTAAGTATAAAGGGCCGGTTTTATTCACCCCATATTTACGGATCAATGAATAATGAAAAATATCAATATCAATAGGCCTATTATTTTGTGATATTGAATCCTACGGGTGATGAATGATGAACATGGCAACTTAATCAGCCGTAAAATACAGGCGGACAACGTAGATATAGAGAGTTTTCGCACAGCCCCCGAAACGCCAACGCGAACGCCAATCCCATTGTCCGATGCCACGAAGAGAGCACCGAACAGAAGCACAGACGTTCGCGCAGGCGTTTCGGGGGTTTGCGAAACGTCCCTATTCAAACCTTGTTGACCCGTGCGAACATGTTTTTACTAACCCTGACCCGGATGTCGCATGCTTCGGGAAGGATCGGAAGTTTTCCGGTCATTATCCGAGCTTCGTGGAGTGAGTACTGATGAATAACTAGAACTGCGAAATTTGCTTGACAGCAAATTTGATGGTCCCCACATGGGGAGGGGAGGAGGATGGGGAGGTGGAGGAGGACGGAGACAGGGTTCCGCCACCTAAATATGCGGGACTTCAAGTAGGCCTGCATTTATATGAATTACCAACATTCAATTCATTTTTCTGTCTGCCATGTTATAATCACCACCTCAACAACTGTCATAAAGTGGGATTACTTGTTGTTTTCTATACAAACCCTGGAGGGCGCTGTAGTACAGATCATTATCATTTCGTTGTAGGGGCCTTCTCACCACCTCACTGATCACGAATGACAAGCAACTGTGGTACACCTAATAAGGATACACGACACATTTAACCGGGTTTTGATTTGACCTACTTTTCAAGGCCACAAAGGTCGAAGTTAAAAATTGCGTCATTTGGTGCACGTTTCGTGGCTGTTTGACCTAGAGTCTTTTAACATGTAATTTTGTATCTAGGTACCTTCTACGTGTGCAGCAAGTTTCAGCCTGGTTCCACCTCTCAAGTAGGCCTATGGCTGCCAGGCGGCCGTCGTAGAAAATGGCTTTTGACCCACATCTCATGAATTACGGCAATGGGAATGATTTGACCTTGGAATTGTATGTATCTAGGTTCCCTCTACGTATGCGTGCCTCGAATATTGACCCTTTATGACTTTAAATATGGCTACCAGTTGGCCATCGTGAAAACTGGACTTTAGTATGCGTTAATCGGTCGGCCCGCGAAACTTGTTCGAATGGAAAATCGTTGAATATCCGTGTTCTAGGCCTAGGTAAGTTGATTACGCATCTCTCCATACAACACCAGTGTCAATTCAAATGAATTTTCTGCTGGTGCCTTTCTTGTTTTGAGTAGGCCTTGGACAGCGAAGAAATGTGACACGATGGTCATTCACGCAAGCAATGAATGAATGCAGACGACTAGGCCTAGCACCAATGAAATTGACCGGACCACTATTCTCGCGGATGACGGGTTGATCAATAATTACCCTGAACCTGAATATTCAACGATTTTTCATTCGAACAAGTTTCGCGGGCCGACCGACTAACGCATACTATACAGTATGTTTGCCAAATTTTAGCTCTTTTGCACTTCAAATATGGCCGCCAGGTCGCCGTATTCAAAGAGTCTTTGGCTCATATCAAGGTACCCTATATAAGTGCAGCAAATTTAAGCCGGATTTGACTTTGAATATGGCCGCCATCGTCCATCTTGAAAAATGTAGTTTGGTTCATATCTAAGAAGAATACCACCAAAAATTTCCCTTGCAAATACGTGTATCAACTTGACACTTGTTGTTCATTCTTCTGGTACGTTCAACCAGGTGAGCACATGGTCCATGTACCATTCCATTTTTGGATCCAACAGTCTCCATTTGTACCATGAGAAAAGCTTCCCTTATTAGTGTTGTAACCTATCGTTTTGTCTGCTCTTTACAGGGAACAGAGGGTCGAACCATAATTGTTCACCATTCGAAGGCAAGCTGGCTGGATTGACGATACTAAGTGGAGCAATAACAGAGAGTCAGATTGAAGATTTCAAGTGTATGATTCTAACTACTACGCAAAGTGGTGCAACTAGTATTTAAAATGAAATGGGCCATGGACCATGTGCTCACTTGTGGGTGAATGTACCAGAAGAACAGATGACA
>NMRB01000059.1:504434-515845 GCA_002633025.1 Notospermus geniculatus
GTCGAATTGAGGCGAACTGTGAAACGTATGGGCGAAGCCCCACTAGTACCATTATCGCCCGCAAGGACCGCCCCTGATCATCTCATACCACTATTATATAGAAATTCCAGCTGTGGAGCTACAGAACAAACCAGACCATCTATTGACGAGCGGTAAACGGTCAAAGGTCGGGTATCGATCGAAAACAACCATAACTTTTTTACAGCCCCTTAGCTACTCTGGTTAATTAGTAATTAGCGATTTAATTACGATTCCCTAGTTCTATCAATTTCCAATAGATGGCAGAACAGCGTGGTCTGTTACTTATGACTCAGCCGCCAGGAGGCCATAGCGAAGGTGCAGGTCACGGTCACCATGGTCACAGGTCACAATGCAACGACGTGAGAGTTTACGGTCGTCGTAGTTCAATTTTGGTGGACCAACTGACACATGTAAGAACTACCCGGTATTTATGAAAGACTTCGTGAAGTCAACTAAGCTGTAAAGCTGTAAAGGGCGAAAATGCCAGTCTGAATTGGCACGACGATAGGTTTTCTTTTGGTGCTGGCAAAAGTCATTCATTCATCTATTCACAGTGCAGTGGTCAATGCATGTCATGCATCATAAATAACAATAATAACAATACATGAATATGCGATGTATGGCATTGTATGGTGTACATGTGTAGCCCTATCCTACCCTACCAGTCGGTCATGTCGATAGGCGCGAGGCATGTTGCATGCATGCGCATAGGCCTAGGCCTACATATGTAGACATCTAGGCCTAAAAGTGCATTCTGCAGATGGGCTGCTGGCAGGCGATCTGCAGAATGCACGTCACAAACCTCAGGTACAACTATAGCAGTCTAATAATTCATGTTTCTCTTCTTCATCTATATTTCAGAATTTGGCACTTGTTTTCTGTAGGCCCCTAGATGCGATTTGCTTCCTGCAACACATTATTTAGTGCAAATATTCACAAACTTTCCCAGCTTCAATGCATCAACCTTATACCTGCTTCATCTTCATTTTCCGGTACCACCCACATCTACGACACACCGTATAGGCCTAAATCTATACCTAGCACCTCTCTTTCACTTCACTGGATTCGTCCCTCAAACCAGCGAACCAATATTGTAGGTGTGACAGGTGTCAACGTTCTAGGAATGGAAGTCCGCCAAACATTAGCCCGCTATTGTAAGGTTATATTCGAATGGTCATGGTCTATAGCCATAATCCCTCGCCGAACAATACGACCGGACTTTGATTCCAGTGGGACTTTGATCTCTGCCGTGACACCTTTTTTATCCGTTTTATGTGAAACGGAAATAAGCAATAAAATTTTCCTGTGATTCTGCACATCAACAATAGCCGTGGTTACACTACATAAAAATACCCGTGTTTTTCCAGACCCTTGTGTGCGAAAATCCCAGCGAGAGGTCACACTACTACACTGTACATGTAGTTAAGTAGCCCGGCGACAGTTGCGCTGCAAACATTGACTCTTCGGTCATTTCTGAATTGGCACACATTGTCGGAGGCGTGAAAACGACGTCACTTTATGGCTGCGCCATCTGTCGCCGTGCGAAGAACTAACGAACACACGGGGATTTCGAAAAGCACGGCGAGATTGCCGTCTCTCAAAAACCCGCGTTTTTCAGACACGGGTTTCTTGAAGCCGGCAATTTATAGGTGTGACCGCAAACAACTCGGGGGTTTTATGTAGTGTAACCACGGCTAATGTATGGTTACATTTTTTATTGGTAATAGCATTGGACCATTCATGAGCAAAATGATGAAATTAACAAGAAGCTGTACGATAAAGGAAAGGCGATTCATTTCCCGGTTTATTAACATCGATTCCAAAATAAACCAGAAAATTATCGGCGTCACTTCCGGATGTCCCGATATTTTGATGACTCATCACACGCGTTTTTCATTATTCAAATAAAGCCCAACAAGGAAGGTCTCATTCCTTTTTTTGACACAAGGGAACGTCACAGTAATCCCATTCTTTGTTATTTTGGTCGTCGACATTCGTATAACACCACGGCTCCTTTTTGTCGCCAGAATTCCTGCAAAAATTGTACCACTTTTCCGTCGTCCACACTTTGTACCAGTTCAGCCAGTGCATACAGTATTTGCCTGTCCTCGTCCACTGCAAAGAACCGCTGTAGGATAGGCCTTTCTCTGTTTCCTTACAACCGATAGGCACCTCTGGAAAAACAATCATTTTTCTTCTCTGTCAAGGAGATAAACATCCCACCTGTTTTGGATTTGATACGATCAGCGTTGCCTTAAGTATAAAGGGCCGGTTTTATTCACCCCATAGAATATTTGTTCTTCGAACCTGAAACGAGGAGGTCCTTAGGTTCCAGTAACCCATAATGACCAGTTTCACAGGTCACTTTGGCCCACCTACTATTGCTGCTCATGGGTGCCAACACCCCACGGTAGCATTCGTAGATGGGCCAAAGTGGCCTATGAAACTCTCATTATGGGTTACTGGAACCTATAGACCTGTCCGTTTCAGGCTCGAAGAACAAATATTCTGGGCACCATGGACCCATTCTCCATTGAACACATTTCAAGCCCATGTGTTCAGGTAGTGGACAAAATCATGAGTCTCTCGAGCCCATTCGTTTTTACAGTGTATTTACGGATCAATGAATACCGGTAATGAAAATATCAATATCAATAGGCATATTATTTTGTGATATTGAATCCTACGGGTGATGAATGATGAATATGGCAACTTAATCAGCCGTAAAATACAGGCGGACAACGTAGATATAGAGAGTTTTCGCAAAGCCCCCGAAACGCCAACGCGAACGCCAATCCCATTGTCCGATGCCACGAAGAGAGCATCGAACAGAAGCACAGACGTTCGCGTAGGCGTTTCGGGGGTTTGCGAAACATCCCTATTCAAACCTTGTTGACCCGTGCGAACATGTTTTTACTCACACTCCTTCGCAGAGGTCAGTGCTCCACTACGTTACGCTATACTGACTCTGCCAACATACGGCCGAACTATTTCCATATCCTCCGCGGCGCCCACGATTGGGCTGCCAGCACTGGAAACTCCAGTGAAAACGCTGAATTACAAGTGTTTTGGATGCCTCTCAACAATCCTTATTTTCTTTGGCCAGAAAGTTCAAACATTCAAGCTGTTTTGNGGGAGAGAAATTATTCAACTCACCCGGACACATTGGAACATCGCAGTATTCCCACGAAAAAAACTGTCGCCCTATATAACACCATGGTTCCTTCCCATTATCCGGGTTCCTGCAGTATCCAAGTTCGCCAGTCTCAGCCGCATCACCATCGTCAGGCGATATGCCAAAGACGACATCTGACCACGGGACGCACGTTTTTCTGCTAAACGAAGAGCTATGGGTTCCTCTATATTCGGTTCCTTTGATAGTCGTCCGGCACTCCCTGGCGGCTGAAAAAGAGCCGGAAAGTGATTTTCATACCTTCATCTTCCTGCATAAAAATGGCGTTCACTTGTCTTGAAGTGTGAACTTTTCGAAGTCCTATGAGGCTATCACTGTGGACCAGCCATAGTGTTCCGTGATTGAGGAGACATGCCGAGTGGTTTTCACGTCCACTTAGCAATCACCGGGTCCCAGTTTCGAATCCAGAGAGGGCATTGGGATCATTCCCGGTGTGACAGGGATCAAAGTCCCCCTGGAATCAAAGTCCGTTTTTATTTTATTGTTCAGCGAGGGATTAGAATATTATGGCTAGAGAGACCATGACCATTCGAATGCCTTACAATAGCGGACTATTGTTTGGCGGGCTTGCATTCCTAGGACGTTGATTCCTGTCACATCTGTCTTAGGCCCCTATAGAGTTTTCGCAAAGCCCCCGAAACGTCTATCGTTTTGTTCGGTGCTCTCTCGTGGCATCGAACAATGGGTTTGGCGCTTGGGGTTTGCGAAAACTCCCTATTACTAGAATTACTCATAACTGATAATGGGATATAGATTCAGGAAGACTATACAACATGATGAAGTTTTTAACTACTCACCCAGTCCGATGCCTAGCCCTGGAAACAGTAGAGGTTCTTGACAAACAGGCTGTGCGTGTAATAATTCATATATCAACGTATATTCTAGCATAGATGTTCCCTGAGTCCTATACCGGTATGTACATGTAGGCTACGCATGCACATAGTTTGTGGAATCGGCTACTTACCCAAATACATGTATCTACACGGCTCGTCACCGCAGGGTTTTTGATACATGTATTTTCAAGCAGAACAAAATCAGACCACAATGTAATTCCACGTGTACTATACTTACAGATATCCAATAAAAAGCACAAAGAACGACACACAAAATGCTATAATACGAAGGGTCGCCTCCGAATTTCACAATTGTCACAAATTGGGGTCGAAAATTTGTGAAATTCAGAGGCGACCATTCGTATTATAGCATTTCCTGATATACTTACACATAGATAACACTAGAATGCAGAGTTCGTGTTTTTGCATTATGTTCACCAAACTCTTTCTCCTGACTGACAAGCAGCACGATAATCTAGATGCTTTCATCAAAACTGAAATCGAACTAATCCTAAATGGTCACTTACAGCTGTGTATGGCAGGTGTATTGTTGCTTTATTCAATAAATACTTTATGTGCAAAAATAAAATTTAATATTCAGAAATACGAAGACTCAGTGAGATGACCACTGCGAGCCATGCCTAAAACTCATTTCTGCGAGTTCTATGTCCGCCACAAGGCTCACAACAAGATTGAAAACGTGACGCTGCGATAACAACGAAAACTTCATCGGTAAGGTCATTTCCGCGAGCCGTGTTTGTGAGACAAGAGATATGAGTGCTATTTTACTTGATTCAACAGCAAGAAAAGTTCCACAATAAAAGGTAGTCCCTACCGTGACAAGAACGTTGCCGAGGCGAGCATTCGGGACTTTTCAGCAACGCCACCACGCCGTAATACCACCGCGGCATTTGATTTCAACGCCTTTGGCCGAGTTCGACTGGAACCCGAGGTTCACCTCGGTCGTGTCGAGTCGCACCCGAACTCCATAAATTCCTCGGGTAGCTTCTCTTTTGACGTCATGTTTGACCTAATTCGTCGCTCGGGTTGATCCCTCGAATGAGGACCCAACTCGACCATCATGTGGCAACATGGCGACCAGCAACAACGAAATCGTCGAATTCGCTGGAAAGTATGTAAAAGTCAGTTCTTTCGGCCAACAAACTTCATTTACAACTGTTTAGCATGTTTATCATCTTTTGTACAAACAAATATTGGGTGGTTGACATCATTTGGTACGGACATGACTAGCAGACGCCATCTTTCAACAACTCGAGTAACTCGACTTGCAATTGGGGCGGAACTCCTACTCGACATGCGTACTTCAAATTTCAAAGAGAAGGCGAGCACAAAAATCGACATACAATATAATAAACTATATAAAGTCAATTTCCAGAATATTTAGCAAATTTTCGACCCCAACCGGGGTCTTCTTTCAATCTGAAACTCTAGAAAATTTGCTAAATATTCTGGAAATTGACTTTGTGTGTGAGTCTTTTCTAGAGTTTCAGATTGTAAAGTTCCAGCCTGAAGAAAACCCCGGTTGGGGTCGAAAATTTGCTAAATATTCTGGAAATTGACTTTATATACTTTATCGTACTTCAAATTTAATGCCACGAAAATCCATTCTTACTCGGCCAGTCGAACTCGGCCTTGGATGCATAAACATAAGCCTTTAGATCCCATGACCACAAAACTCTTCATCTCTTGATAGGTCGCCGCGATCTGACGCAGAGTGTTGAAATTGATCGAACTCTTGAAAATCGCACGCCAAGGAGTAGTTGTGGTACGCTGGAAAGTGAACCAACGTGACTATAGGGGCTATGCAGTGACGTGGTTACCGGTCAAAACTTCCATTCGTCAAAATGTGCACGCCCCATTTGGGTCACAACGTCCACAGGACGTTGGTTAGGGTAGGGACATACCTAAGGGTAGGGACAACCTGACGTGATTCGCATGCGATAGGGCGACGCATACGTCAAAACCTTTGTTTGCGTGCAGTGCGGCGTTGCCAAAACTTTGTTTGGCAACGCATGCGCCAAATGCTTTGAAAACCTTTGTTTGCGTGAAGTGCGGTGGAAAATAACAAAGCCTTTGCCGCATGCGTCAACGCATCGCGTTAGGTGTGTCTCTACCCTTAGGGTGGGTATACACTAGAACCGATTCGCAAAGCGATTTAGAATCGCACGCGAATTGCTTTTGTTTGGGCGGCATTGCGGCATGAAATAACAAAGAACCATCGCATGCGTTGTGCGAATCGCGTGTAGTGTATAACCACCCTTAGAACGTCCACGGGTCGTTGGTCAGAACGTTCACGCGATCGTCCCCGAGATCCGCGTTAAGGGGACCTCTATTGACACGTCGTTAAACTACCGCTCATCAACCCAGATTGTTACCTGATCCGCTAAGTACCAATCTGTAACCTAGCCCATAGAGTGGCGGAGGAGGAGGTCATGCCACAACCATAAGTGTTTCTATTAGCGGAATCGTGAGCTTGGTGTTTTGTCAAGTTCTGGGGCTTGCTTGGGGTTGGGGTTAGGGCCAAGGGCGGGGGGGGGGGGATTAACCCTAAGACTAACTAGAGTGTGACATAAGCAGAATTCAAATTCAAGCAGTTTATTTTACCTTAAAATGTTTACAAATTTCATCGGTTGAAATTTACAAATTTATGTGCAAAATGACAGTTAAAGGAAAAAGAGGAAAGGGAGGACAACCAGGATCTGTCTATGGAAATGTACTGGAAACCCTAGCGTGCAAAGAGAATTGGGGTGCATTGAAAGGAGTACTCACCAGCTCACTATTTACAGAATTTTTTTGAAAAAAAAAGGTAGTGATAAGGTTACGATAAAATAAGGTAGCGCGATAAAATGCCAAATACACGCACCGGCCGACCTCAGGCAATGCATGATAACCACTTGGATGACGTTGAAAATTACATTATTCTCAGAAACAGCCCAGACTAATCCATGAAACCTCAAACACAGGGACCCAGACCGTCCATGAAACCAAAGACACAGAGTTCAAACGGTCCATGAAACAAAAAAAAAACCTACAAAAGTCCATAACACAAGAGTTTAACATGAGTTCCCATATGATCAGTCCATCCATGATGAACACAAATTCAAGAATTTACTCGATCGAAGGCCTCCCAAGGTAACTACACTTTCTCAAGAGTTGTTTGGCAGATTTACTCCCAGCTGTGAAGTTCTCCCACAGTTTGAATAATTGTCCCTGTACTTGTTTGTATTATTATAATATTTATTGATCAAAGTGTCATCCATTACAATGGCCAGCCGTTTTCGGCTTACAAGACACCAAAAGCGAAACATATATAGTCTTGGGCCATCCCTGGTCTCGCCCCACTGGCAGCAGAGGAGGCAGGCTAGGGGGCGCAGCACACCTAAATTGCATTACAGTTATTCCTAGAGCAGATTTACAATAGGTGGCTACCGCTCCAGCCAGCTTCGCTCTAGTGAGCAGAACCGCCAACCGACCTCTGCCCTCAGCGGCAGCGAATCCAGGGATAATCATGGCGACATCCAGTAATGTATTTCGAATTATTTCATATCTTTCACAGTCCAACAAAAAGTGTTCCTCTGATTCAACGGAGCCCTGATTATAATTTCCGTCGCTGGTTCCTCTTAATTTTGTCCTAGCTCAGAAGCCGCACTAGCAAATCCACCATTTGCGATTGTTCGTGTAGAATGCGTATCAGAAGATAAAATGACAATTTGGGGCGTTTTGTACAACGGTTCAGCATGCCATGCCAGCCTTCGACGTCGTTGTTTGTCCTAATGGCCTGTTTAAAAACGCTCCACGAATCCTGTGTGCAGGTCCTGCCGTCTATCCAATTGTTTCGAATGTATTTGTCAGGTCTGGGAGAGCTGGACAGGTGCTGCAGTTTTCCGTTAAAGTGATTCGAATACTGGTAGGATGTGTTCGTGCGGTAAATACAGAAGGGCCATCAACACTCTGCAGAATTTATGTGTAGCGTTATCAAATTTTCTGTATGCCACTGCAAGTGTAGTCCAAGCTCTTGGATTTTCCTCCATATACATTGGCACCAGTGGAAGCAACACAGCATTCTTGAATGGGCGGGGAATGGCCCGCACATTGCCATTTCAAAGTCTATCACAATTTTTTTGCACATTTCTTGGTGGTCCATAATGTGTCAGAATGTCCTTTACTGCCGTGAACACTTTTCCGTAATCCTTCTTCCTCCCGCCAGACATGATCACAAACACCAGAAGCACCTGCTTTAACTCTTCACCCCTCCTGATGAACGCGTCCTTTACTACTTTAAAAGTGCCATCCACGTACCCTTGTCTTCACGATGTTCAGGCATCCTCTTTCAAAGACAGGGAGGAAATGGCCAAAATATTTTCCCTCGCGAGGCGAAAAATATCAAACAGGCAGGGCTATTCGCCTCGCGAGGTGGAAAACTCGGCGAAAATAACGCGCACACGGCGCGGGCTACGCTTTGCTCAGCAGATAGCTCTCGTGTGCGGCGGGCTTAAAGGAGCAGCCACTATTTTATAAATCTCTAGGTCAATGCTAGCGTCCAGTGGCAATACCTAATATGTCACATTTTGTTGTTTTCGAGAAAAATGGGTCTATGTGGAATGCCAACTTGGAAGAGTTTTGTTGTGGAAAACACTCCTAATTAAAAATATGTCATACAACAGGATTAAATGCAATTTGCTATGTTTTACCAATCTCGTTCCCAGATCTACCTCATCCGAAGGTATCTCTGGCAAGGGCTACGACCTGACCAAAATTTCTGGTCAACCGCTGGCAGCGTGCCAAAATGTTTGTTTCACACAATATTTCGTTCTTCGATGGCTGAAAAACATTACATATGCCTAAAAGGCCATTTAATACTCCCAAAACACGAAGTTGTTTGAGTATTAGAGCAATTTCAAACGAATAGTTAGCATGGTTTGTTGCGAACATCATCGCAGCCTCGGCGTGATTCGCCTCAAAATTAGTAGATTGCGCATGCGCAGTATTCCTGAAGTCGTCAGCCCTTTCCAGTGGTGTTGTAGGAACGTAAACCCACTGGGGACGAGTTTGATGTTTTACCTCTGATTTCATGCTGAATTTGCAAAGGTAAAAACGTAGTAAGTCACAGTAAAAACGTAGTAAGTCACAATTCTGACGACTTAGACGTAAAAACCGAGTAAGTGCACCACTGTCTTTTCGAGGTTTGGCGAACATTTTGCAAGCAAAAACTTTTTATTATGATGAAACAATACCTAGTATGTACGAATTTGGCCTTAACTCATTTTTTCCAAAAATGTGACTTACTAGGTATTTCCAGTGGACGCTAGAATGGATTAGATATTGACATTTGGAAAAAATGGATGTACCCCTCGGTAAACTGACTACGCAAACGCAATTAAGCTCCACCCCAACATCCACCATGACAAAATTGCCCCGTGTCATTTTGGTTTGTCCACGAGTTCACCTCTGTCGATAGTGGGTTAGTAAATCAACAGAGGGTTTATTAGTACGCTACATGTAAAACAAAGTCAAAATGTCCAGTGTGAACATGTTCATCGCCAGTTACCAAATGATTCAAAACTTACACTCGATCCCGTTGTTGACAAATTTTCACATTAGTTTACCTCATAATTCTGATGCACAGTGATCTATCCTGTACGGTTTAAACGCCCGCCTTCTTCCTGTAAATTCAGTCTAATGCGGCAAAGTTGCAGACAAAATTTCCCGTCCAAGGCCAAAATGATGGCTGTGAAACGCATAATATGTAATAAGCAACCTTCGCTGATTTGCGGCCACGCGGCGGTTGGATTCCTTGCGTCCAGTGACCTACATGTAGATTCACCCCGGCCATATAAGAAGGTCACTGGTCATACTCTGTACTTCAGACAATATGACCCAGTAACCAACACCAATCCACTTCCCCCTGTTCCCATCATTCTGGGTTTAGAGATTCATACAATTGTATATGTCGATATTCAGAATTGTCCGATTTTCAACAACTAAGATGTATTGTAAGACTGGTATCTATTCAGATGACTTGTCATTTTTTTCGTCCGCGTGAAGGGTGTCCTGGATGACCACACAATTAGCATCGGTCGTGGAATGGGTCTTAAATCCAACAAATCCAACCACTAACCTCCGAGCCGAGAGACCACGGAAATAAACAAAAATGATCGTTTCAATTCGTCAATCATTTCCGGAATTGTTTGCCGGTGTAACAGTAAGGAGTGTAGCCCTGTAAAAATAAAAAGTGTCACCTTCTATTGTTCAATGACTGATTAAGGTGCTTGGGTACTGAAACCAATCACCAACGATTAGTATGTAACACTATGTGTCTTTTGGTAGGAGACGTTTCCCTGTCACACAGAAAAAAATCGTCGTTTACATGGAATCAATTGAAAATCTTTGGGATCCTTCTGCGCAAATTCCGACGGGTTTTCCTGAGTGTACTACTACACAGTTTACTAACTCATCTTGGGACATTTTTTGATGATGATCAGGCAAATAAATCATGACAAATCTTCAAGGTAAATACGATGAGTTATCAACGATTTCCAGAGGGCGATTTCCTACAGGACGGTTCTATCCTCCCTAATCATGACGTCGTCTGCAGATGTCGGATGTAATGGACCATCTCTACTTTGGTATTTTCTGAAACGAAAGGCCGTCAAGTCAGTGGAATATGTCGCCGGCCACATTTTGTAATCAAAACATCGGGAAAAATGGCCGAATCGGCCTTGAAAATAATCACCCATGTGTGAAAGGTACGGTGGCTGATAAAGGCCATCATAGTTTTATTTTTTTTAAATCGGGTGCCCGACTTATAACTCAGGCACCCGACTTACGAAAGGCCATTATTTACAGTGTATTTATTTCATAACTCGGGCACCCGACTTATAACTCGGCCGCCTGACTTATAACTCGGGCGCCCTGCTTATGAAAGATAATATATGGGGCCGTATTCTAGAAGGTTACTTAAGTCTAAGGTTTACCTTTAGCTATTGTTTGCAGGGCAGAATACAAAAGCTTGAAGTGGACCTTAGAGCTAAGGAGGCTTCTAGAATACGGGCAATGATGAAAATATAAGTCGCGCGCCCGACATGCCCGAGTTAGTAAGTCAGGCGCCCGAGATATAAGTCGGGCGCCCGAGTTGTACACTGTTAGAAATTTTGTTGATAAAATTACAGAAAAGTGCCTGCAGCAGAGTCCCCAGCACTTTCTGTATATTTACAGGTGAAGTTACAAATACAGAAATCTGTAACTGCCCTCATCAGATCCCTGTAAAAACACAGAAGTACTGGGGACTCTGCTGCAGGCACTTTCTGTAAATTTATAGGTGGTACCATTTCAGCACAAAATTG
>NMRB01000059.1:516285-568383 GCA_002633025.1 Notospermus geniculatus
ATTATTTTCATTTACGGACAGTTTCTGTTGAAACACAGAGTTTCTGTAAATTTAGAACAATCTCCGTAGAAGAATAGCGGCCTTATATTTAAAGGCAGATGTTGTAAAAATATAGAAATTCACTATTAAGAATTCTAAGGAGATCTGTATTTATTTTAATAAAGTTCAGTACTTTTACAATATGTTTCGTTTTAACAACACGAACTACAGAAATTGTCGTAAATTCACAGGAAAAAAGAATGTATCCTGTATTTCAACATGTGAATTCTGTAAATGACAGGGAAAATATGTTTTAAGAAGGACTTTGCTGTAAAATTACAAAAAAATCCCATTATTATCATTTACGAACTGATTCTGTAAAAAAAATTCTGTAAAATCTACTGTTTTTTCTAACAGTGTAAGTCGGGCGCCTGACTTACGAAAAATAAAAATATGATGGCCTTTATCAGCCACCGTAGAAAGGTAAGGAATCGATTCGATGTTCCCGGAAAAAATTATCCTTGGTATTAAATTTATTTTGCTACATATTATAAATCTCTGGCGATCGGCTTCTATTTGGAATTAGCGAACCCAATTAAGAAAATGAAGATCGGTATGAAATAATGGTCACCTGGTTGAACCTACAATTTGAAACGCAGGTGTTTATCACCTCCACTAACTGGACTTGGTGACAAAAACTTGAAGGTGGATGGAATCTGCCGAAATGTTTGATACATTTTTGGTGATAAACTTAGATGATGAAAGCCAACGTTAAGCGATATTCCTCCAGCAGTTTTTGCTACGAAGGCAACAAGATTTTTTTGTTGAACCACGGGGAGAATGTAGACCGCTCACCTCTTTCGACCAAAGTTTTCGCCATCTCCTAAAGTTTCTGGCAGCGCCTTGTTCAACGTTTCCGGAAGAAAGATGTTCATTAGACCCGTGAAGACGCCCATGCAACCAAAGATGATCAAGGGAAGAGGGCGCCAGAAGTCTTCCTGAAAGGCAAGTCGGATACCAATGCAGCATCTGTTAGTTTTTCCCAACAATTGTGAAACTGAAATTCCTTTTATTTCTACTTACTAGCCTCGCCAATTGCGGGGACAGCAGTGCCCCAGCTCGTGCGAAGGAAGACCCAGTACCAACGCCGATATTACGCGCAACTGTTGGGAACAGCTCTGCGGAGAAGATGTAGACGGTTCCGAAAGCGCCTTGGAAAGTACACTTTGCTAACATAACAAGCGCCATGGTGAGTGGCTGCAAATCTAAAAAAAAAGAACTTGCTTTTAAAAACCGACGATAGTTGATATGCTACAGATAACCAATGATGACTTTCACTCTCAGATTATCGGACAAGAAATGAGAGCTTTTGCAAAGCCCCCGAAACCGCCAACGCGAACGCCAAATCCATTGTTCGATGCCACAAGGAGAGCATCAAACAATAGGATAGACGTTCGCGTCGGCGTTTCGTGGGCTTTGGGAAACTCTCTTATAGGGAGTTTTCGCAAATCCCCGAAACGCCAACGTGAACGCCAAGCCCATTGTTCGATGCCACGAAGAGAGCACTGAACAAAAGGATAGACGTTCGTGTTGGCGTTTCGGGGCCTTTGCGAAAACTCTATATTAATCGGTGTGAGCGCCGAACCTTCTGCTTGATAAAGGATATTTGTGACCCGTCGCAGCAAAAGTAGGCGCATGTCGCTGAGAAGGTTGAGCCTCAACGAACTAAGATGACACCGGGAGAGAATGAAAAGAAAAGACTGTTTCAGATTTCACAATAGACAGACAATAGTGAAACTGACAAACATTTGGTCTCAACCTGCCAAGCCAATGACCGACATGCGCCTGGCTTTGCTGTGACGGGTCACATTTAGTCGAAACCCACCTGGTCGATCTAAAAGTGGAATGGCTGAAAATAGGCAAAGCCCTCCGAAGAACAAGAAACCGCCCATGGTAAACCGCCTTCCAACTTTTTGCATGAGAAATACGTTGATGGGGTAGGAACTCATACTTGCGGCACCTCCCAGTGCTGTGGTGAGGAAGGCGTTTGAACCGAAACTAGTAGGCATGAGGATGAGGCCATAAAAGAGAAGACTGGTGGTAAACCTGGAAGAAAGAAGTTTAACCATTTTTTTTCGTGTGATGATAGTGTGGCTTAGATCGGCACTAACCAAACAGAAGACAATGTCTTTCAACATGTCAGGGTGGGGCACAAAAAAACGGTGCAATTTTTTAGTGACTTGTATTTTCTTTCCTTTTTCATGTGAGTTGCAGAGTGTGCCTGAAAGTTTCATCTCATAGCAAGATGGACATTGAACTGCAGTTTTCAGTGCAGGAGAGGATAAAAATTGTGGAACTCTACCTTGCTACAAAGTCACCACTCTTGTTTAGAGGCAATTTCGACCTGAATTCCCAGGGAGGAAAATTCCCCATCGGAATACGTCCAAACGCTTGGTAGAGAAGTTTACAGACACTGGACGTGTGGGAAACAATAACAGAGGCCACAGTGCTCCACATTTGACCGCGAGAACACCGGCTCGTGTGCGGCACAATTTTGATGAGATTTTGCTCGGGTGGCAGCGGTAATTCACCGTTTTTTTGTGGCCCACCCTGTATTTCAAACGAACACTGTTATCATATGACGGACTTCAATATTCTTGTTCTTCGGCAGTGTGAACATTATACTTGCGATATATAATCTCACTGGGGCTGAAAGGGTAAATGTCGTCCTGGGTATATACAAAGATTACCCAGGATCTCAATCTTCACTAAAACAATACCCCGGGTGTAGTTTCGGTTGCGGAACATCACCCAGCATCGTCTACCGAAACTACACCCAGGGTATTGTTTTAGTGAAGATTGAGATCCTGGGTAATCTTTGTATATACCCAGGACGACATTTACCCTTTCAGCCTCACTGGGGGGGGGGGGCTGCCTACAACTAATGCCACCGATTGCGATTATGGCATCTGAAAATTATGGCAACTCACTCATAGAAACGTACCATTGCAAGAATATTATAAGGGTTATTTTCCTGAGATTTGGGGTCTTAAGGAGATCAATTACAGTGCATTTCTTCTTGGCTCCAGCTTGTTCCTGGAAGACAATGAACGCAACTTTATCCCAGGACGAAACACGACTAGATATCATAGATCATATCATAAAGGAATTAACCTTAAAGGTTCAACTTACAAATTTAGCATTTTAGACAATATCCCTTTAAACTTCAACAGATTTGCATTCTGAGTTTTCCATATAATATGCAAAACCCTTCTGCTAGTTTACTGCAAATTTTGTTGAATTCCGACTTGTTGATCTTATGATACAAAAGGACTCAATTAATGAGAACCCCACGAAAGATGTGAGCGCAGGGTGCGTGCATTTAGTGAAGTTACACGCGTCTAAGTCTTAAACGCCCTTTGTGAAATCGGCCCATTATGTTTTAAAGCGGCACACTATGCTTCAGTACCCCGCCCCTGGCGGCAGCATCTGGAACCAATAAACGATAAGATTGGTGTGCTATCCAACCCACACATAGCCAATGGTAGCAACTAGGCGAGACAGATACTATGTCGAAGCCTCAGCTGACACAATAATGCCAGGTGGTAAGCAAAACCTGAGGCCTTTCAAACGAAAGGTGCACTTTATCATAACCGCATGACTGTGTAGAGATTCAAAACTAAGCCAAGATTAGTGCGGCTCAATCATCCGCTGCAGACAGTCATGTCGGACAACGAGTCGGTTTTTCCAAACCGTTATTTACCGTTTCGGCAACTTCTTCCAGCCATTTGCTGTTCCCGGGCAAAGGTCGCTTGTTCCATTTCGCCATTTTCCTAAGAATCATTTCTGCCTTCCCAATCCTTTTCCGGGACACCAACCAACGGGGAGACTCGTCAACGATCCTATTTAGACATGCAAAGAGAGAAAAACTGAAATAAGCGCAAAAACACTCAGGGAATACTCTGTCGATAGCGCCAATAGGCACCAAAACTTGAAGGGTCCGAGTCCAATAAGGAGCCTGGCGGTTGGCGCCTTAACGCTTTTATCCTTTTCGCAAAATGTCAATCCTAGCTTAATAGCGCCAAAAGGGTGAATGTCGTCCTGGGTAACCCTAAAGGGTACCCAGGTCCAACCTGGGTGTCCCTAAATGGCACCCAGGTACGTACTGGGTACCCTTTAGGAACCTAAAGGATACCCAGTTTAAAATTCCCGCCTGGTGAGATACCTGGAATCCATGTCGAGTATGGTACGTACCGATTGCCAAATCACCATTCTTCAATTTCAAACTGGGTATCCTTTAGGTTCCTAAAGGGTACCCAGTACGTACCTGGGTGCCATTTAGGGATACCCAGGTTGGACCTGGGTACCCTTTAGGGGTACCCAGGACGACATTCACCCTTTTGGCCTTAATAGCAGTCATTTCGCAGAAAGTCCGATTCAAACGTTTGTCGTCGCTTGAAAACACTTCGTTTCAGCGTCCTGCGCTGCAGACTTCACACGCAACGTATTAGGTCCTTGTGCACAAAAAAATTTTGTTTGTGATTTGTTTGTGATAAAGAAATGTACAAGCGTGAAACGTGTCCCCGCTTAGTTCGTGTGCGTAATCCATTTACAGAGGGGCGCATCCATTTTCCAATAAATAATGTCAATACCTAATACTATCGACCTATGCGAAGCATATAAGCAGTGGCTGGTTCCTTCCGTAAACGGACTACGCACACGCAATACACATACATGGATAACTTGCTAAACTCTTGCCGAGAATACCAATGAAACGTGTTTTTGTTGTTCATAATGCACACTTGGTTGTAAAAAGAAACGTTTCTGCGTTAACATGGTTAAGACAACATTCCTTTAATTTAATGATGACCTTTATACTATGCTCGAGCATAGGAGGACTTGAAACTTCCCCTTATAGCCTACATGTACCTATTTAGAAATACATGTAGGCAAGGCCTACTTCTCGGGCTTCCATTAGCTTAAGGTCACTTTATGAAACAGGGACCTGTTTCATAAAGTGACTTTAAGCTAATGGTACCTTTAAACAAATCAAAAATGCATTGAGGGACCTTATTCATAAAGCTCCCGTAACTTTAAGGGTACGCAAACCCTTTGTCAGGCTGATAGTGAACAAAAGGTTGTCCGCAAAAGGACAATACATGTAGTTTGCGCACTCCCATAAGTTACGGGAACTTCGTGCATAAGGTCCCAGGCCGCTGTTCATTAGCAGGGCATTGACTATGACTCGTACCAGTATGTAAATAAGTAGATGACAGGGTAGATACCAAGAACAAGCTGGAGGGTGATGTGGTTCCTGACGAAATATGCGATCCCAGGCAGCGTAAACATCCCGATAGTAAATCCCCAGTGGTACGGCACACAGACAGGGACACGGTATTTCAGGCCCGTAAATTCAACCACTGAAATGAAACTCGTGCAAATGCATTTGGGTTATGAACCGGTGTAAATCTGTCAGTGCTTTCCGTTTTCAGTGACTGTGTTCCCTTCTTTGTATCGAGAAGATATTTACAAATACAGCTGTGACCTGTTCCAGGAAAAGTCGCCAGGTACACATTAGCATAAATGTCAAAAGTAAAAAAATTCAAAAAATTTTTTGTTGTTCAAATTTTTCTTCGATAGAAAGTTTGTCAACTTATTTCAAACACATTTCTTCCCACCAAAACCCAGAGATTATCATAGAGTGTTAAATTTTCACTTTATGATCAGTTGCGAGACCCGTTGTCATCTCTTGACTTCACAGCGTAAAACGATGTTTTATCGGCACGTGACCTTCCAAAAACTAGAATTTCCATACTTATTGTGCGATTATCAAAATTAAAGTGTCATTATGAAGCTCTCGGTCTCTTCTACACAAATACATTAAAACATGGGATATGAACATTTTTGACAAATGGATGGTTTTCCTAGAACAGGTCACAGAGATGACTGTTCAATAGGTCAGTACAGTGAAGGGGAACATCCACATTTAGAAACACTGAGAGATGTTACACCAGTCCTGTGTATTATCTACATAGTTATTCCTCGCGTGCAAGTCTTCCCCTGCTGCATGCACCACACGATGAAAACCGCCGCCACTGGACACATTCCGGCGGTAAGTAGTAGTAGCGAATTCATCAGTCAAGAAGGTGCGAACTCTGGGTATACTTTATCCAAAATTCAAAGCGAGCCGATTGGTTGACGAGTTATGGATCTGGGAATTTGATCGCACTGGGGCAGAACTTGCTATTTTTCGCTTCTGGATCAATGCTTTAATCCACATAACAGAATATTTCTGGCCGCACGTTCTTCATTTTGGGTTGTTGAACAGTGCAAAAAATCGTCCACTGTAACCACGGACATGGGTAAATTCCTTGTCCATAAGTTTTTTGCCATTTCCCACGTTTCCGATATGCATCTGGCTATGAAGTAGGCCTACCCATGACAGTTTCTGATAGTACTCATGGTGATAAATGCCTTGGGTCCGGAGGACCCAAATTTGAACCCATTGCCATGAGATATTTTTGACAGTAGGTCTGCCTTCCTCGCAGTGAGTTTGCTGCCTACCATGTTGGTTCCTTACATGCATGTTGGTTCCCTATATCCGTGGGTGTTTTGCTCCCACGGTACAGGGCTATTTTTTACAGTGAATGTTGTTTTGGTTCTTGCTTGGACGCAGTCCTTTTTTAAAATGAAAAAAAAGTCCTACCGATTACAAACGCTATGGCGAAGATGGTGCCAGCGCCAGCTCCTGTGACAAATCTTACTCCAATCCATGCGTAGATGTTTGGCATGAAGGCACCAATTGTCCCGCCAGTTATTGTAGTAATTATTGTCAGCAACAACGCCGCCTTGCGCCCAAAGCTAAAAGGAATAGAACATAAAGTTAAATTTCGAAACTAATTTGACCGCCAGCAGTTTGTTAAATAAATGATCGTTTTGCACATTCTCACAGTGATCAGATCATTGAAAGTACTTGATCGTAGCTTTCCTTAAAGTTTATGAATAAATCGAACCGAAATTTATGAAGGCCTAGGCCAAGAGCTTGTCATAGTTCCTCCAGAAATTAGTCCCGACTAAACGTGTACATATTTTGAGGACATGGTCCATTTAAATATAGTGCTAGCATAAAGTGTTACAGAGAGGTGGGATACAAAATTCGTCTCCAGCTAATGTATAATTAATAATGAGTACATACCCGTCTGAAATAGCACCAAAGAAGGAACATCCAAACAGGAAGCCCATGAAATAAACCGACTGGGTCATGGCAGTTAGCCATTCTTTATCGCAGACGAGATCGTACTGGAAGAGGACGTAAATTTCTTCAATAAACAACTAAACTCCCTCCGCTGTTTCAAACCACTACCCCCACTACGTTACTCCCGCTCTGAAACTGCTTTAGTTGATGCCAGCCTGCCTGCAAGTATCACCAATAGACGGCGTCAGCTGTCCGATTCGGGGAATCTCCGCTGGGAATCTGCCGTGCGACTTGCTTGGTAAACGGACCACCAAATTAGTGTTTCTCGGCTAGTTTAATGAAGCAACTGGATTATATAACCTTCAAAATGTCCGAAACGTGAATGCACACTAAGAGGTGCATGATAACCTTGATCATTTGCAAACGGCGTTATTATTTTGTTGACTTTCCAATCGGAAAAAGTATGAATATACAGTGTACATTGAGTACACACGCCATGACCAATCAGAAAGTGTGTTACGACGGTGTCGGTTAAACCTGTGATGATGGCTTGCGATTGGATCCCTCATCGAACAGTGCCGTCTATTGATGATCCTTCACCTTTGGCGCCAATCAAGCCAGTGTTCAGTGGGCCTACGTATATGGCCAACTAAACCCTGGGGACGAGTGTACGGTAATAAACAACGGACAGTAACTGTAGCATTGGGTCAAATGCATTTACTTCAGATTTGGATAGCACTGCCTATAGTGCACTGTATTGCAAAATTCAAGTAAAAGCATTTACTAGTCCTTATCCATATGAGCCAATATTCTGGTATTATTATGTAATCGAACCAAAGGCAAGTCAACTTTGTGAAGACTGTATTAATACCTGACTGATGATGGTCGATTCGTAAACTGACTGGTCATAAACCCAGGCTGAACAACCAATTGTAGCCGTCGTATTATCCACAGGAAGACTCCGGTTCCAGTGGACGAAATCGCTGTTGGAAAATTTCGTAAAATTCAAATCATATCGCCTGCATTTGCTGTAAATATCGTCACCATTCCGATTGGTCTCTTTAGGTATGGCGATGTTCTTCTGTTGGTCGTAGGTAAGGTTCCGTAATTCAGGGACATCGCACCAGTGATCCTGCTCTCCGCCGAGGAAGATGATCGACAATGTATGGAGACCCGTGGGCCAGCCAGAAAAACAGAGCACGAAGTATTGAAAGAGCTGATACTTCCCGAAAGAGCCGATGCGCTTCAAAATATCCTCAAACGCCATCTTCGTCCGGTCAGGCTGATTATTTACTTCGCATTTGCGCCCAAGGGCAAGGTGCTGCAGGGGTTCAAGGAGGCTGGGTGAATCGCTGCCGACTTTGCTGCATCCGCTCGGTCGCAGATCCTGCCTGTCCGCCCACATACAAGAAAGGAATTCAGGATGACTATAATCCGAAGATCGATTATTTGTATAATCCGATGACCTACTACATGTACTATAAAACGATGATATCAACTACAACTGTAATCCGTTGACCCAAATATAAAACGATGATTTCAACCACTATAAATCCGATGACCCTTATAAAACGATGATTTCAATTGCAAGTACATGTAGGGTACTATAATCCGATGAGGCCCTGTAATAAAGAGGAACCGCAGGTTCAGACATTTGGTTCTTTTGCTTGGCAGGTAAGCCAATGGTGTGAGGCTACCATCTGGGAGGTTATGACAGGTTGTGTGCAACTGTTCCACAGATTCTAGTATGATATGTTGTATACATCTACATATATTTACATACACTGTGGTCTCGGAGTTATGCCGGATTGGGGGCGGTTCTATAGGCCTACATTACAACCCGCAGGAGTAGCCTTAAATAAATGATAGGAATGCCCGAATACAAATCTCGGGAAGGCATGTCTTGGATTCATTCATATTGAAAACATGAAACCAACATCGTGCCCATGTAATATGGTAATAGCAAAATGGGCGGATATGAAGCCAATCCGGCATAACTGCGAGACCACAGTATATTTACATATATATTGGATTAAACATAAAAACAAAAAAAGAAACAAAAAAATTTCAGATTAATTCAGTGTGTTTCAATGTTTGTGCAGACATGTGCTACATGTAGATCACAACATTCCAGGACAGGTGGCCAATCAGTCCGTTGCAGTGGAGCTTTTCTACATGTATCAAATAATCATAAGATAAATATTTAAATTCATCCGGGTTCACTTCTCACCCTTCAATTTACACAAACACAGTGTAGATGGTAGTAAAAGTAAAGTCGTCTCCGAATTTCGCAAATTTTCGACACCAACCGGGGTCTTCCTAAAAGGCACTTTCTCGAAGAGATCCCAGATTTTTTTGTGCTCTATGTTGGATAACAGTCTAGATGAGATGATAAATACAAAGGCAATTTCCAGAGTGTTTGCGAATTTTCGACCCCAACCGGGGTCTTCTTCAGGCTGGAGCTTTACAATCCGAAACTCTAGAACAGACTGAGCTGAAACCCAAATGTAGATATGAAGTATCCCATCCAAACGGGACGTGGCAGCAATTAAGGAAAGAAAAGAGTACAAGGCCCAAAAGGTGGTTGCTCAACCTAACAGAAATGTAATTAGTGAATGTATTATATTGTGTGTCAATTTTTGTGCCTTTCTTTCTCTTTGGAACAGTCTAGATGACGTACAAATAACTGCTATTGATCACCTCCCACAAACTCACAAACACAAAATACTAAAAGAAACCGTCTGGATTAAAACCCTTAAAAAACTACACACCCTACGTGCCTTAACCATCCTAACGCTGAAGGGGTTATTGTCGTCCTGGGTATAGACAAAGCATACCCAGGTTCAATGTCGTCCAGACAAACAATACCCTGGGTATAGTTTGTCTGGACAAACTGTACCCAGGGTATAGTTTGTCTTGACAAAGTGTACCCAGCTTCCCATATGTACACCTGAAGACGAGATTGGTGTCACAAAGGGCAAAAAAGGATCTAAAAATTTTCGTCCGAGATTGTCACGTGCGTGTTGCCAAGATTCACGTGACCACAAAACTGATGACGTCATGAAGTACATGCAGAAGGCGGGAGCATTTCGTCATTTTCATGAATTTTCTTTTTGCATAGAAGTTTGCGCCATGGGACACTTCCGGTAAACGGCCATACAGTGGGATTATTGCTGAGAAGGGCTGAAAATTAACGCTATACCTAGTATAATTTGGGAATAGGGAGATAAGACCAATCCCTACAACTTTTCAAAAGGGACCCATAGTAAATTCTCAAGCACTTAGGAGCTGCAGGCCTAATTCGAGAAACTTCCGGTAAGCAACCATGCAGTGGGATTATTGCCAAAAGGGGCTGAAAATTAACGCTATACATACCATAATTTGGAATACGGAGATAAGACCAATCCCTACAACTCTTCAAAAGGAACCTATAGTAAATTCTCAAGCACTTAGGAGCTGTAGGCCTAGGTCGAGGCTATCCTTCATTTCATGATTTACGCTGAATACAACTTCACTAAGTAGTGTCATACTTCGATTGTCAGTAGGCCTATGGTGTAGTGCGTGTGTTTGTGGGTTCAATTTTGAGCGAAGGATCGAAGCCATGAGGTTGCCCTTACGGCCATTTTGACCCGCAAGGCCTAGATGCCATGTAACTTTGCGATTCCAATCTCGTCTTCAGGTGCACATATCGGAAGCTGGGTACACTTTGTCAAGACAAACCATACCCTGGGTATAGTTTGTCCAGACAAACTGTACCCAGGGTATAGTTTGTCTGGACGACACTGAACCTGGGTATACTTTGTCTATACCCAGCACGACAATAACCCCTTCAGCCATGCGCACGGTATCAATATGCACGACCAAAGTACCTTTCCCATCAACCGCTTTTAAAGATAATGTATCACGGATATTTTCGCGGACCACGAAAATCATTGTTTGTTTACATCTTGTTTGTTTATGTCCAGTCTTTCTTTGTCTTATGAGTGATTCGTTGGTGGCATGCCCCTCTAGAAATTCCTTTGATCCCGAAAGCATTGAATTTGATGGGTTGGCATGTTCCAAAAGTCGAAAATAACATAATGTAAACATCCATATTTACAAACAATGAATGTAAACAATGAAGTCGTGATACATTATCTTTAATCTTTTCAATTCGAAAGACTGTGTTCTCTTTACTTTTCACTTACATGACTGACTCTTGCATTTGCTATTAGGCCTATTTAAAGGAGCTCGACGTCCAAGTTTGTAAACACGACATTCACTTCAGTACATATCCCCGACAATAGGTGGCAGCACCACAGGCACCGAATGGCAGGGAACCAGTCTATAATCACTGAAAATGGAGACCGTCGTCGTCGCCCGCTTAGCATGATCATGATAGACATGACAGTTGGGTCATCGGATTTTAGTGGTTGAGATCGTCGTTTTATAGTAGGATCATCGGATTATAGTGGTTGAGATCATCGTTTTATAGTTGGGTCATCGTAGCTGATATCATTCATCGTATTATGGTAGGTCATCGGATAATAGATTGCCGGCAGAGCGTCGGCCGACAACGTCTGACTCGATCAAGCCCATACTGAAGGTTTCTGGCCTAGTCAACGACCCGTTGGTATCAACGCTTGATTGTGATGATGGCGGTCGGAGCTCCAGGATGAGAGTTTATGTATATAAACGAACCCCTGTCATTGGCCGAGACGGGCTGATCAGTCGTCCCGCCAGCAATACCACACATTTAATGCACTTGGAACTAGGCCTATGTGAATTAAAGCCGCACTGTATTGAATTCAGAAACTGCTTACGTCCTCCGACGTTAGTGCAGTGTAAAATATACTAAGCTCTATCTGAATACATTAGAGGTCTGCCTGAATTTGTTCAATGTGTGCTGAAAACTAGGGCTTGATTCTTTGAAGTACGTAGGGAAAAGTGGGGCATAACGGACCCCTTAACTTTCACCCTTTCCTGCTCCTTTGTAAATACACCTATGCTGTCTTAGTTTTCCAGATTCGGTTACGTTGGGTCCCCCTTTCCAAAATAACAATAACAAAAGTTGCATTGATTCTTAATTTACTGAGCCAATTAAGAGTTAAAATTTCTTGAAAAAAAACCGTTTTGCCCCCATGGTGTGGGCAAAATGGTACACCACAACGGGGCAAAATGGAATCAACGTTGAAGCCATTAGAGTATTCTGTCTTAATTGAAACTCAGTTTATAACAGTCTATTCAACATTTGTTATTTGACAAACCTGAATGTCCATGTTAACCACACTAGTTGCCGCATTTTCAAATGAAACCAACACTATTTTTATCTTTCATAAAACGTGTTTAGGATTAAACCATGACCATTTTGCCCCGGGTCAAACTGGGCCGTTTTGCCCCATATGCTTTTTTCGATTTGGAACCCCAGGACCTGGAATCCCCCCATGACGTATTCCCAATGCTGACGTCATAATCTACCGAAGGCATCCCCTCATATTTTATGGCCTAAGATATTTGGTAGGTCTCATTGCAGACTGAACTGCTCGACTCAAAGCAAGGTGTCACCCAAGATCAGAGGGGTGGATTTTTTTCTATTGTATCTCAATTCAGTTGTGCTGGACCAGCAGCTTTGAAATTTTCTGGAAGTGCCTTGGTCGGTAGACTCTTTAATCTAATAGGCCCCATCAGATTGCATCAACTCCTTCATGGAGATTTTTGAATAATCCATTTTACCCCCAGGGTCCATTATGCCCCACCTTCTCCTATCAGGCAAGCATTTTGGGGACCTTCATGAGGCTATGAGACCTCTACCTGCACTCTATTAACACTTTGAAAATACCGTAAAATTCAATTCAGTGGGGCTTTAAAGGGATACGAAAAAGGGTGGCAGCTTGAATTCATACCTTTCATCGTTGCAGCTCATACTTGGCGGTTAGTTGGACAGAAAGACTTCAACATTCGAAACAGCGCTAAGCAGCATTCGGAAGATGACCTATATGCGGCCGAGAGATGGAATACCACACTTTCTGTCGTGAAATCCCAATCGCAAAATTTCTGGGACATGATATCCTTCATTGATCAACCCACTATGATCAATATTTAGGTTAAATAATCGTGAGTTAGAAAAAAATCATGTGCACTCTCTGTAAAATGAAGTGCAAAACTACAGTAGTTCAAAGCATGGGCCTGTACACCATGCCTCACAGCTTTCGGGTCGTTCCGCCACGAATCTAGCAATTGCATGTGTAGTGCATTGAGAAATGGACCGATTTCAATAATTTTTCCTGAAGGGTGCCTGCCCAACCCGCTTTGGCTTTGGAAAACCCTGCCGTTATGTCGATTGTCTGAGAGTTTCTCTGAAATCGAATTGCCACGAAAATCATTGTTTATTTACATTTTGTTTGTTTGTGTTCAGGCTTTCTTTGTCTTATAAGTAATTTGTTGGTGGCGTGTCCCTCTAGAATTTTTTTTGATACCGAAAGTTTTCAATTTGGTGAGTTGGCATGTCCCAATGTGCAATGTAAACACCAATGTTTACAACCATTGAATATGTAAACAATGAAGTCGTGATACATTATCTTTAAACGAGGAAATCTACAGTAGAGAACACAAGCAACCATCACAGGCCCACCTAAGGGCCTTCGAATTCTGGTGAAAAACAACACACGACTTACCTCAAGTAAATGTCGATGCCCTGTGAACACAGTTGATAACGCAGAAATGGTATGCACATATATTGATACAATGATATCGCCTTGTATTTCGACCTTGTATTAACATGTCCTTCGTTCTACATAACATTAAGCCATCAATCTGTGTAAATCGTAAACGAATGCTTAAGCCCTGGACACACGATAGAATTTTGTTTCAAAAATATTCGTTTATAGTCTGGCAACATCTAACTTCGACCCAGTGTGGAATGCTGAAGGTAGGAACTTGATGGTTGGCTTGTCTACGGACGTTTAATCACACGCGGTTCTCAAGAGCGAGTTTTCGCAAAGGCCCCCGAAACGCCAACGCGAACGTCTATCCTTTTGTTCTGTGACTTCTTCGCGGCATCAAACAATGGGATTGGCGTTCGCGTTGGCGTTTCGGGGGATTTGCGAAAACTCTCTAAAGAGTTTATAGAACTAGTGGGCAATAGCTTGTCAATGTTCCGAATGCATTTGCAATGCAATGAAATAGTAGGCTAGAGTCATGTTATAGGCCTACACACTTGAATAAGTCTTTCTTTAATTACAGTATTATAAGCTTCAACAAAGGACTTCTGGAATGGTAACATCATACAGGTTTCTCGACTTAAAACGAAAGAAATATTTCATCCTGTCCGTGATCGGCGAATGGTGTCGCCATCTCTAAAGCGATCATGGAACGATGCGTGCTCATGCGGTGTCCCCGACTGCCATCTGTTGTTCACCGAACGAATCGACAGCAAGTCGGGCCACCCTCCACGGAGAATAGGGAGTTTCAGAACTCACACGATAAACGTTAACTTTACGACAAAGTTATTTTTCATACTACCAATGCACNGGGGGGGGGGGGTAATTTATTGGCCGCACACAAACTATAGGCCTACACCCCAACTCGGGTGTTCCCAAGCCTTTTCTTTCACGTCGAAAATTGCCGACAAATCTGTAGTGACCGATGGCGTTGGTGCCCGCCGAAGATCAAACCGTGGTGTAACGTTTTTCAGTGTAACCCGTCGTGTGCCAGTGTGACATTACAATAGATTGACGGAATAAGGGGCGACTTGACAATGGGCAACACACAGAGAAACAGTCAGTCTCTTTCCCAGTGTGTTCCAAAAAAGTAGTCGCACAGGAAAATGGCCATACTGAAAAACATTAGGCCTACGCTTATATTTTACGCTCGCTCACTGACGCACATTCAAGGGATGTGTGCGAGGTGAAAGGGTAGGCCTATGGATGAGCCCTTCTTGACTATTTCGAAAAGATTTGACGATGCCGGTGTAATGTAACGTTTTTCAGTGTGGCCTTTTTTCTGTGTGAATCCTGTTCGGAACACACTGGGAAACGAACTCGCTGTTTCTCTGTGTGTCGCCCATTGTCCAGTCGCCGCTTATTCCGTCAATCACACTGGCTCACGGGCCTCACTGAAAAACGTTACACTGGAACCGAAAAACCAAAAGTAGGCTCATGCCCCACGAAGATAATGACTGACCTTTGTAATCTGCAGGGCTGAGGTCAGTTCTGACATAGTTAAAGAAGATCAAGTAGAATATCAGCTCGAAAAATGATCCAACTCCAAAGAAGAAGCCAGTCGTGGTACTTTCAAGTCCTGGGAAGCTTTCTCTGTAACAGAACTCATAACCTGAAATATCAAATTTAAAATGTATATCAGTGAGAAAGCTTTTCAAGCTAGGCCTATCGTAGCAATGAACCCATACGGCCTGGCCCTCGGCTACACGTTGGCCGACACGGATATTTAGGAGGCCAACAATACACTGACACTGACACGGACCCGAAATCCCAACGCCAACGTCTATCCTGCAGACAGGTATGTTGAATGAATTCATCAATCAAAAGGACGAACTAACCAGGAATATATATCAGGACGTTTGCAACGCCTAACAGCATAAAATTAGGAAATTTCCAGAAACCAGATAACCTCTGTCCTTTCATCCACTTCAGGTCAATGGCACCGGCCGTGGCCATTGACGCTGTAGCTATGGTAGCGAACAAGACGCCAATACCTGCAAAAATAGAAATGTTGGGTGGCAGTTTCATCGAGAGTAACAGATGCCCTGTGTCACATATTTTGAAAGGTCTTGGTTTTTAGCCCTCACTGTTGTATGGAAACACTGAGATCAGAGGCGGATCCACAATTTCGGTAAAGACGGGGTGCACTGTGCTAAAAACATTGAAATCTGCGGTGAATTTCAACAGTGATTTGCTCCAAATTCCAGAACTTCGCGGTCGGTTTTACAGAATTGTTGGCAGACAGAAGGGGGCGTGCGATGGGTGCGCCCCTCCCCCGGATCCGCGCCTGGACATATAGGGTCGTATTCATAAAGCGGTTCTACGCTTTATGAATACGACCCATTGGGAATACTAGGCAACGTGACACCGGCTACATCATGACTTCATCAAGAACAGTGACCGCCATTGGCCAATGGCGGGTTTCCTCTTTCCCTTACGGCAATGTTTCCCGTTTTGTTGGAAGATCGACACGTTTCCCTGTGTGTCCCCTATTGTCAAGTCGCAGGTTGCTCCTTTACGTAATAGTAGGGGAATACTTGCAGCTGGCGAACATTCAAAAACGTTACACCACTCCTTACCAATCATTTTTAGTTCCAAGAATCGATATCGACGTCCTGTTGAGCAGCACCACTTGTACCCCTCAGCAGCGAGTATGAGCAGGATTTGTATCGATGGCATAGGAAGAGCAACCCACGGAAACTTCGGATTGTCTGCGAAAATTCTGTGTATGCCACGAGAGACATAGGGAACGGTGCCCTGGATGTAAGAAATGACAGGGGATTGTAGTTACCCATACACCTAACTCACAACAGCTAAGAAACTGTCAGATCGTGTCGAATTTTGGCTGTTTCGTTCACGAAAATGCGCGTACATCGTGTATATTATGTCAGAGTGCATGTACATGTACATTCACTGGCTATAAGTATTGCAACATCGGTTTTTTTCTGGATTTCACTCATGCCTTTACTACTTTTACATCTATTTTCAAATGTATATAGGGGGCCTACCGTATGGCAAAACATGCTGTTGCCCATACGGACTGAAAAATCTCACTGCTGATGAAAATATCAAGCCATGAAAAAGAAATACGAAAACATGAAAATGACAAAATCTTCATGTGATACTGGATCATTCTTTCCTTTTCACGATAGTGAAGCATGATGGTGAGCAAGTATTTACAAGAAAAATGTTCGAGATCTCAAATCGGATATATTTTGATATTCTGATATTTCCATGATATATTTACTTTTCCCTAAAACTTTTCGAACCAACAGGCTTATTACACATCAAAGTATCACATCCACACTTGAAAATCAAAGACTGATGACTGACTACCGAGAAATTAAGAAAAAAACTATGTTGCAATACCTATGGTCAGTGAGTGTATATCAAAACATGCTGCTGTCCTCCAAAACTAATTTAATGTGATGTGACGTAGGGAGTTTAAAAAATCAAAAGATAAACGTCAACTTTACTACAACGTTATTTTTTGTACCGAAAATGCAATATATAATCTGGCGATCATGAATTCGTAGCGTATGAAAAATAACGTTAGTCGTAAAGTTAACGTTAGTCGTAAAGTTAACGTTTATCGTTTGATTTCTTAAACTCCTTTTGTGTTTGACGTCAGCAAAGCGAGCACCTACCTGAAAATGAATGGCTTCAAAAATACCAATAACGGTAAAAATGCCACACATCAGAAATATCTTCCTTGATTGGAGACGCTCGACTTTGACAAGTGTCCGGTCGACGGAGCTTGTTATAATACTCATGCTGTTTCTCGCAGCACGCCGTTTGCCGACTAGGTTTGAAAGTGTTCGCATGATTTTACTCAGCGATTCCTCACCTAAAAGAAGTGGTGAGTATGAAATAGAATCGGGTTGCTAAGGTGAAAGACATTGCTTCCTACCAGATTCGAACCCACGGAAGTAGAGGGTTCGCTCATACAAACTTGTCTTGATTTATGGGTCTCATCCTGAGAATCCCAGGGCTTCGCGCTTGCTCACTCGCACTATGCCCTGAGGACATCGGCCTGATTTTCTGGGGTAACTGGCGAAAGAAATCCTTTCGCGCAAACAGCATCGCGTTCATGCAATGATGTCATTCATTAGAGCTGGGCTTCCACTTCGTGTTGTGAAGATGGGACAAATCGCACTTCGATTCCCTGACAAACTCTCTGAATTTTTGACTATTCCTGAATTAACTTCGCGTGAAAATGGTTCTCAGGGATTATGTACATAATGACTACCTATCAATAGGTTCAAAACACGAAGGTATGATCCAGTTCATGTGTTTGGGGCAGCTGTTATTCCCGGCTGTCATTCGACAGCGTGCATAAATTATGGAATGAGATACAGTTCTATTTGCCTGATGCCCGGTAACTCGTAACACCAAATCTGTGTGCAGACGTTGCAGCACTAGGCACGGTGTTTGGTGTGTTACATCAAGTGGCGTTCCCCCACTGCAGTGCATGGATTATTCGTGAATTAACAATTGGCGAGTATACACACGAGGGAACAGCCCTCTTCCCAACCGAAACGGGGTGGATTTCCTCAGGGCTTTGAAGGGAGGGTACGACCGTAAATGACCTGAGATTTCAGGATGATGGGTCTTGACTCTGAAACCAAACTTCAACATCCCCGTCCCTGGGCCATATTTTCTTGATGTTCACTGTAGCATTTGAGTAGGCTTATATGCACACTGACTGTTGTACCCTGGGTAGTTAGAGGCTTCAACCTTTTACCCATATTCAACCATGTCAGCTGAGTGCAAGGCCCATTGCCCTCTTGTTTCAAATTGACACAGAAGAGAGGACATAAAGTACATAAAGTAGAGCAGAATTCCTACCAAATGAGATACGTACCTTTAGTAACTGATGTCATGACATAAAACCTCTTGCCAATGATCAAGACTGCCAGTTCCAAGACTTTGACCGCGACTCCGACGATAATAATGGTCAGCGCTGGATGTTTATGATGGTACATGTCGATAAGGAACTGTATTGGGAGGATAGCGATACATTTTCCAGCGAAATTGGCAAGCATCGTCCTGCAAGACAGCTGGCTTTCAGTGAGAGGAAAAAATCAGCGCCATGAATCGGCCGTTGTTTAAAACAGGTATATGCCTACTTTCTATAGGAGCAGTCAGCTGCGCGTATTGCCAAAAGATGGCAGCAAAGTTCTAGTGGACCAATATGAAAGAAACATCTCTTGATTAGTGCTCAATCAACCATCGAATTGGTCCGCCATACCGGTCTGCGTTGAATTGGGCCTTAGTGACACCTTTTGGTCAACTCACTGATAGCTCCTGTTGTCATAGTGATTTAAAGATAATGTATCACAGGTATTTTCGCGGGCCACGAAATTCATTGTTTATTTACATTTTGTTTGTTTATGTCCAGGCTTTCTTTGTCTTATGAGTAAATTGTTGGTGGCATGCCGCTCTAAAAAATCTGTTGATTCCAAAAGTATTCGTTTTGGTGGGTTGGCATATCCCAAAAATCCAAAATATCACAATGTAAACATCCATGTTTACAAACATTGAATGTATTAAACAATGAAGTCGCGATATATTATCTTTAAGCGGTTATTCCACGGTATAATATTATTGCACATGGGGTCCAAAATGGGTGGTGGTTTGCTTCTGGCATAATGGATGGAAGAAAGATCGGCAACAATATTACCCATTTTGTTCCTCATATTGTGCAATAATATTGCATGTGGATAGGCCGCTTTACCAGTGAAAAAAGGAGGAAAGCTTGGCGTCATCCGACTGGGCGACCTGCTGTGCCCCCAGAGGCACCAAACTTGGCATATGGAAGCCGCGGCCTATTGATATAAACATCAACGACGCGACATAGACTGGCCAAATGGTTTTGACCTGAAGTTGGAACGGAAAACGTGGTATAGAAGTCGAAAAAACATCTTTTTCTGCCATGATGGTGACGTAGAGAGCGAACAACTGATCGCATCAAGATGCCAAATGAAAAAGGGCTGCATTTTAAAATTATATCTGAGGAAGACGAGGAATCATGCAACACGTCCACCTCATATACCATTAAAATAGAGAGTTTTCGCAAAGGCCCGAAACGCCAATGCAACCGTTCATCATGTTGTTCGCTGCTCTCTTCGAGGCACCGAACAACTGGATTTTGGCATTGGTGTTTGCGTTTCTCGGGCTTTTCGAAAACTCTATATTTACTACCGTACTTGGACATCGGCCGTGAGCTCCGTGCAGTGATGAATGACGATAACGATGGCAGTCATGATCATGCCTGAAAAAACCCACCCCAGGCGGTGAGAGGAACATTAAAGCTTGGAAGAAATTTAAGGGAACAGGTCGGGTCAATAAAGAGTGAACAAAGAATTTCGCGGCCCGAAAAAATTCACTGTTAAATTACAAATTACGAAAGAAAGGGAAGTCGTGGCAGTCACGCAATAAATGTATTTTGTACGGAATATACTTCCTTATGCGGATGTCAGGTCACACTGCGATTGCCTGCGCTACGACGGAACAGTCGGCATCAAGTGTCGCAAGCACGGTCAGGTCACAAAAACGAAAATGTGTACGATCATCGTGGAACAAGCAGCATCACTCGCGCAGGGAATCGTAACCGTGTTCAGGTCACCTGCGAATGGATTACGCCCGTCGGGATGACACAGAAGTTGAATAGGTTCAACTTGCGGATGTCAGGTCGGCCTTGCGATGCACAGAACACGCGCAGGCTGACTTTTCTGGATCACTTTGCGTCTGAGGCACGACAGCGTGGAACAAATCAGTCGCCGATTTGGTGCGACATGACTGCAGTTGCGACTCACTTGCGACGAACGGGATCAGTCGCCGACCGAAAAGATCACAGATCGCAAAAGTTCAACATGTTGAACTTTTGCGCCACGACGAATCATGATCCCGCCGGGCGTCATCCAGTCGCAGTCGACCTGACTTGAGTTACGACGTCGTGCGATTATCCAAAACAATGAGCGAGCGGTCACGTGCCAGTAACTGACAAATCAGCGCGAGGTAAAAATGAAATGCGGCACCTACCGATAGCATGGAAGCTGCCATCTTGAACAAGTAACATGATCACAAGTCACATGACTTTTATGACTTCACTGCGCTACGATCTATTCGCAGGTGACCTGAATACGGTTACGATTCGCTACGCGCAGATGCCGCCTGTTCCAGGATGATTGTACGCATTTTTCGTTTTTGTGACCTGACCGTGCTTGCGATCCAGCTGATGCCGACGACTGTTCCGTCGTGGCGCAAGCAATCGCAGTGTGACCTGACATCCGCACGATCTTTTTGATCGGCAACTGATCCCGCAAGTGAGTCGCAACTGCAGTCATGTCACACCAGATCGGCGACTGATTTGTTCCACGCTGTCGTGCCTCAGACGCAAAGTGATCCGGAAGAGTCAGCGTGCGCCTGTTCTGTGCCATCGCAAGGTCGACCTGACATCCGCATAGCACTAATGTATTCAAGATGGCGGCCATTAATCGTGTGTTTAGACGCTTTGGCCGACCAATTCGCTTTCATTGGATAATCACGTGGCAGAAATGCCGCGGTGGGGATTTCAAGTCTTCAGGATGAATTTCCAGCGACAAAAATAAAATAAGCCTACCTCTACAGACCTATTCACCAGTCACAAAATAGCCGATAATAAAATACAAACCAATGACGCCGACAATTTGGCTGAAGAAGGCTGCCCGGTACCGACCAGACCTGGTGTCCGCGTACCAACCTCCCACCATGGCTGCCAGACGGGAAACGACTGGAAGGGAAACCAACTCACTTACCACGAATCAAAACAATTGGTTGAATATGATGTGAAGAATCAATGACAAAATTTTAATTTTAACAGAGATCAAACTAAGAGCCATGTTGGAGGTCCATGCAAGAGTATCATCCGAAATCCTGATTGAGCTGCAGCGGCATAGTTCAAATTGATATTTTAGCTTTTTCTACTTTGAAGCCTGAAGAAGAGCCGTTATTGCGGAAGGAGCTAGATGTCTTCTTACCCAGGGAACACATATCTAGACTTAAATCATGCGTTTCTGTGTGGATGAAATCCTTGTCGATGATGACTCGAATCCTGTGTATTGAAAAGTGACTGACAGCATTGAGAAACTGCACAACTAGGATGAAACAAAGACCCCGAGGGTTGCCACTGGAGGGGGTATTGCTGGACGAAGGGACATTTATGGTACGAACCATTTCCTGAAATACATTACGTCATGGATATGACGTCCAAGTTCGAATTTCGTACTTCGTTTTTCGTCAGACATTACGTTTACATCCCACAGAGGAAAAATTTTTGAAATATGTTGAAAAATAACGATTTTATGGCCTTAGAACAAAAGGAGGGAGGGAATCAAAATTGAACAGCCAGTTCCTGGAATTCTGTGGCTCACGCTCCGGTAACTCTGAATAGAGTAACTCAGACTATTGGCACTAGGGGCTCTCCATTTCATCAACCTGTGGCCTGTGGCAGTGAAAGCGTAATGGATTTGCGAAAACTCCCTATTATGCGGGTGATCCACCGACTTTACGGCCGGCGAGTTTACGATCAGTCTGCGATTAGTTCACGACGCGTTTGCGACTAAAGTTGACGACGAAAAATCATAGCCAGTGGATCAGCGTTCACGGTTCACGACGAGTTTGTGACTCATTCACGACTGAATTCTGTTGACGACTAGTTTACGACGGGATCAAACATGTTTGATTTCGTTCGGTGGATCAGCTTCAACGTCACATCATTTCTTTACGATCAGTTTACGACGAGTTTGCGATCGTTGACGACTGCTGTCGTCAACAAATGGCAACTGATCGTAAACTCGTCGTGAAGTCGGTGGATCACCCGCATAACTTTTCACGGACCGCCGTATTCACGCGTCGCCTGTTCGGAGCACGGGCGAACGGGTGACGCGAGAACACGGCGTCACGCTCATTTAAAGCCCCTGCAGTCACATCCACTCCGGGGCCCGTACGGCGAGTAAAAAGAGACATTTTGGCCAATTTCTACGGTTCCCAGTTTGATCCAGTCTAATTTCCACTTGTCCATAAAGGCGATTTCGGCATAATTCATCTGAGATCCCTTTTTTAGTCTCTAAAATCCACTGCAAGCCGCTGGGTGGGGAAAATCGTACGGGGCCCGGTGGATTTGTGACCTAGGCTTAAACTGGATGGTGTGGTGGAAAGTGTCTGGTTCAGAAGCAAACAAAGTGCGCATAGCAGTACTCACCGCAAATGTCCGCTGCCACTGCATTCAAGTCTCTCGTTTAAGTTGGCCAGCAGCCACGAAATCCTAACTTCACCAGCGAGCCTATTATATATGATAGGCCTATGTTTGCGTCAAGATGTTGGACCACATGTCACGATCAATTCCCGGAATTTTGGTGATAATCAAGAGGTACATGTCTAAACATGCGTGGGAAGTCATATTAACCGATATATGTATACCGGAAAATGAATCATAGATAAATAACACAGGGCCGCCAACGTTGATGGACACCCCTGCCTGCATCGCAAATTAAAGGTCTTGCTCGGCGTTTGCGTGACGGTCCGATCATGTTTAGGAAATTGCCATCAAGTAGGCCGACCACGCAGGAAGGCCCGTAATTGGATGACGTACACAGGCTCATGAGGTGGTTTCGGACGAGCCATGGCGGTAGTCATGACCAAAGCAGGAAGTCTCCAAACTGTGGTGCATGTAATAGGAGTAGGCCTATTCACCCAGAGAATCACAAGATCAGTACCTGCCGCCTCCTGTTTTTAAGGATGTAGCACACCAGACAATTTTTCTTACTCATGGATAGACTGGTACCCGATCCTAACTATTTTACATCGGGCTTTTGCATATGTTAGGACCAGGCGTGCCTACCGCCCTCGTGCCTCTGATTGGTCGGTGCTGGCGCAGGTGGTAAGTATGTGAACTATTATGTTGATAGATTTTCTATTTTTAAAAAAAAAAATTTTTTGTGAAACAAACCTCAGTTGTCGGCAGTTGCCTGTAGTTGTCGGTAATTAAACTCTAGTTGTCGGTAATTAAACTCTAGTTGTCGGTAGTTGTCGGCAGTTGACCGTAGTTGCGGTAGTTGACGGTAGTTGTCGGTAAATAGTGCGACCGCCCTAGCTGGTAGGGCCTAGGCACGGTGTGTTGGAGGTTTTTTTTTGATACACACCATAAGTATATGTAGAGAAGGTGAGGACACTCGCTCTCCCAAAATGACAGGTCTGATTTTTAAACTCCAGATTTCACTGTAATTTAAGTCAAGTCACACAGAAACAAGTCGCCTATGGGCGATGCGCTCAGCTGACAATATTGATTTTTAGGTGTAATTTAGTTACCGGTACCGGTAAATTGTAGGCACATGCTCTAGCCTGAAAACTGTCCCCCAACTTTAAATTCAAAGTCATGAATTTCATCATTTAAGGCACGTAAGTAAAATAGCAGTCAGTGTTTCCAATGGTACTGCAAGCCCTACATACAGTAGAAGATGCTGATATGAATATCAACATAGCTCCAGGTAACAGGGTAAAGCTACTGAGAGTACACATTTTGTTTTGTCTATAGGCCTATCTATTTACATTTTATTTGAAATAATTTATGATTATTTACATACACGCACTATAACTCTCACCTGGCTGTACTGTTTTTGAGAAATGACCATAAAATGACAATTTTCAGTGGAAAAAAAATGAAACGCAACATTCTGCAGTTGTTCTCATCAGTGTATTTTTCTGCATTTAAGTGTAAAAACAAAGTTTTGAGTGTAAAAAATATGGTCAAATATGGTGGGTAGGCAGGTATGCAAGTACAGCGAGTACTCGGGTACCACGCTAAACGCGGCAATACAGAGGTAAATCAATCCTAAAACTAGAAACAAAGTTCGCTTTTATTCTCGTCGGCCACATGGTACAAGTCGTATCTACGGAGCGCTCACTCCAACAACATTTCCTTCACAGTTTCTCCTACATAGCATAGGGGGCAGCACCTCACACAATACACCCTGTACAGTATATCTAATTGTAGAAAAATAACCTTAAGTTCAGCCTATCAGTACATGTGAACGTACAAAGGCCTGGGGAGAGAAGCATGGGGCACAGTGGGCCATTTTTTCAGCCCACCTTGACGACTTCATACAAAGACTAAAGCCTAGTTCATACTTCGACGCAAGACCATCGGCGTCCGACGCGCGATCAAATCTGGACGCCGACTCCGCGGAATTGATCCATTCCACAGTGTGGCGATTCAAACACAAAATTATTTTATTCGTACGCGAAGTCGTTGATGCATAACTAATGGTGCTTGTCGCATTCGCAGTTCATCTGGTAAATGGAAGGGGTGACGGGTGATTACGTAATAAGCTGTCACCCCTTTTATTTGTCTAAACAACTGCAAAAATAGTCAACATGCATAAGTAAAATGGCGTACGAAAAAAAGATTTTCAGGTTTGAATCGCCACACTGATCCAGTGTACTTCAGCGACGGAGACCCATTATGAAACGACTCATAACGGGGTCATAACTGAAAATTATCGTGAGAGAAAGGACTGACAAACTTTATTATAATACTATTCTTCATTCGCCTATTGGACATGTTAGAGATAAAAACAATATTTACCTGAATTCACCAGTCTTTTTTTCACGGTGCTGGTGTGTTCCCCCTCGAGACTATAGATCGAGGAGAGTTCGGTTGTTTTTCCCCGCGTAAAAGCGAAACAACTGACCTCCACCTTCCTCGGGCCAGTTCAGTTCGCCGCGTGAATCTCGGGAGGGTGGAAGTAGGTGGAGGTACATGTAGGTTCATGCTGGTTATTCACTCGTGTACAAGCGAACCGACCTCCACCGGCCTCGTGCGGGATTGAGAACGCTACGAATGACATAACTGGCGCATTTGCTGCAAGTTACCTGTGAAGAAATCACGCACGAGATTTCTCAAGCACTGCTGTTAGAAGCATACTTTATCGATTTTTAGTGATTATTTTGGGAGACTTCTTACTTGCGATAAGGCCACGGTTATTATATTCTTTGGTTTACGGGCACAAAGATTTTGAACCCAGGTACTGAGGACGGAATAAAAATTAAAAAAAACTTTGGTTCAGTTCAGTTTTTTCATTTTCACCTTTTGAATGACAAGTAAGACAACTCGGAGGAAATAAAAAACCAAAAAATTCTTGACAAATGCCTCTTTTCTGCTTCTTTCCGTCCTCGCTGCCAGGAAATAGGCGTACGTCAGTTGGTTTTATTTTATCTAGCAGTCGTGACAGCTGAAATCAAGGTCGGCGGAAAGAAAAACAACTCCATGTAAATTTGTTTTTTTCTTAGAAGACTTCATTTGAAGTTCGGAGGCAATAAAAGAAACGGATTTTCCCAATTTTATTTTTTTTTTCGGAATGGCATTTTGCCACGTCGGCGGGCCCGTAAACCAAAGAATAAAAAAAGTGTGGCCTAACTGTAAATGTTGAACGGTACTGTCAAGTGACCAGCATAGCAAACCTATGATTTCTGTAAATGTTGATACACGCCATCTAGCGGCACGCAATTGAACGAACCGACCTCGAACTAGATCGAGGCGGGGTACTGAACCGGCACCGTGTAAAAGCGATCAATCCATCCTGGACCGAACCCGCCGAGGAGGATGGAGGTAGGTTTCTCGAACCAGCACCATGTAAAAAGGCCCTTTGTAACCTTGGAATAACAAGTGAACACGCGGCTGTCATAAATGAAATGGTCCATGGACCATGTGCTCACTCTTTGACATACCGTAGTGTAATGACAGAGAGAGGATGAGCGAACATCTGGGGCAAGTAATGATTGTAACATTAGGCCTAGGCCTATGAGTTGATGACCTAAGCCTAGGGCCTAGGCCAACATGGCCAAGAAGGTGTCAAAAACCCAAAGCCTACAGATCTGTGATTTTAGTTGGGGACCATGTTTACAAATTGGGAAAAATGTGTGCCCAGTTTGAAGGCCGACTGCTTCGCACTTATCTATCCGTTTGAAACATTTCAACTACAATTGAGAAGTCAATAATCTCTAGTTTTTAAATGTCTAAGCAGATTGAAAGTAGACTTAGGGACCTGGCCGCAATCACCATGGAATTCAATCATTTGAGCCTCAAAAGTTTGCAATTTCACGCCAACAGAGTTATGTCGTGGGCGCCGCTGACGTGACATGACGTCTTCCTTTGACGCAGTGGTCCCCAACCAACGTCATGGATCTGTAGGGCTATAGTCCTACCTGTCCAAACAAAGGCAACATCATCAGATCCCCCTGACACAGCAATCAGCACAGGCCTCAGAGGCCTAATAACAGTCACACAACCAGTGAACATGGTGAATACTGCTAGAACTGAATGTCATTGCTGAGGCCTACCTGCTACCATGGTCACTGTACTGACTGACCCCACCTTGGTACTCTGTGTGTCGTGGTTCATTGAGTAGTCAATAGATGGCTCCATTTGAATTGAAAAAAACGTGCCCTGCTAACGGACGACGACGGACGACGACGGACGACGACGGACGACGGACGCCACGTGATGGCTATAGCTCACGAGTGAGCTAATAAAACCAGCAAAACTGAATAGACGAAGAAACTATCAAGTCTCCAATCTGTGTTAATTTCATACTTCGGCATGGTATTCCAAGTTTTTGTACGCAGTTTGAATAGCAGTAGGTAACGATTCTCGCAGCCATAACCTGGTTCCTTGGACGTCGACGTGGCGCTGATTGACGATTCTAGCAGTCAGCGGCACCGTCGGAGCCCATGGAACCAGGTTAGACAATGGATAAAGGGAAGGAGATTTCTTGAAAATGTGGTTGTGTTTCGGGGTGATTTTCAACCCCTCAGACATGCGTGCATAAAACTACGCTTCGCATGTGGATTCTTCTATGTTATAACAACCCGAATGACCTAAGCAGAAGTTTCAAAATACTATTCCAAGAAAGTGTACGCACTTTGAAGAACGCCTGTTTTCGAAAACACAAGGTTACCTTTCGATCGGTAACTCGGCCAAAACTGAACCGATTTCGATGAAATTTTCGGCAACTTTCGTAGAGATACATCCATCAACATGTACACATCACGCCATCTTCAAATGTCTGACTAATTGTGCGTAATTAGTGATTGTTTTATAGCGTCTGCTACGCCTACGTCACTGCCTCGCTTTCGTTCAGTGATTTAGCAGTTAGTACCGCCAAATACCGCGGCTGACACGTCGTGGCGCTGTTCATACCTTTGCGGGTCGACTGAATAGAGCTAAAATTTGGCAAACATATAGAGGGTTTCTGCATACATATATTCGTACCAAGTTACAGCATTCTAGCTGTTCTTCATGAGATAGTGGCTCAAGTCCCATTAAATTCAAGATGGCTGACTGGCCACCATATTTGAAGTCGAAAAGGATCAAAATTTGATGTATGTGTAGAGGGTACCTAAATACATACAATTTCAAGGTCAAAACACTCTAGTTGTAGTAATTTATGAAATATGGGCCAAAAGCCATTTTCAAAGATTTGAGGTAGAATCATGCCGAAAATTACTGAACAGATAGATGGGACAACGAAACACGCCACCAAATGGCAAAATTCTGAACTGACTTCTGTGACCTTGAAAAGTAGGTCAAATCAAAAACCCGCTAGATATGTCATGTATCCTTATTATTGTCAAAAATTCTGTTTGTGTAGATCACAGTACCGTAACGAACTACAACATCACAATATTCACTAAGATACAATGTATATTGAGCCCACCTACCGTAATGTGGTTCAAACGCTTCACTGGGGGCAGTAAAGAATTCATCCAGTTTGAAGTCACAGGGGCCTTTCAGTGTGAACCCAAATCCTTTGGAATTCAGTTTCTTCCTCCAGAGAACGTACTCGCTAAAGCCGCCTGGCCCAGCACAGATGTCGGCGAAGTAGAGCAACTCATGGGGTGATACAACAGGCCTCTGGAAAAGCACTCATGCTATTAGATGATTCTCGAATTTGCAGATACGCGCACTTCTGCCGAAATCGCAACCACAACCTCGATCTGAAACCAGCTGATGTGACGCAATCCATGGTCGACTCTGACGCAACGTCCTCAAAGTCACTGTCGTGGGATTCTCTGCATCACGTCATTCAGTTTCAGACTGAGGTTATGGTTGCGATTTCAGCAGAAGTACGCAGATCCTTCTCGTTTACATCAATTTCAGAATTTCATTGCTCTTCTCTGACTGGACATCAATCACCCTCAAAATTGTACAAAAATTAGAATCTGGGGATACTCTCCCCCCCCCCTCCTGAAAGCTCGATTTAGCTCTATGGTGCTGCACAATAAAGCCATGGACCATTTTCACTGACTACATGTCCTTTGTACATTGTCCACAGTGCTTACAGACAATTTGGGGAAACAGGTCACCTCCACTTCACAGGAAAGGCCTCCTCCAGACAAATTCCAGTGTACTGCAAAAAACTCTCGGATAGACTTCTGTCGCTGCATTTCTTTTGGTTGTATATCACAACAGGGATGGTGTTTGTTTTGTTACTGCCTGTTGCATGATCCAGGTGATCTGGAGTACCTAGTTCAGCCAGCCATAGTTTCAGATGTACTTGGATCCATCTCAAGCCACTTCATACATTTCTTATCATGGCTACACGACAGTAATGTTGTTCAATTAAATCTCAGCTGTCTGATCCCCAAGGAACTGATAACAACATTGGAAAGAAAAAACAACACTGGGTAACCAGCGTACAATTTACTTGATAAAAAACATACCCCTTCTTCATCTTTTGGTTCAGTAAACATGAAGTCAAACATGTAATCCATATTGGCCATCTTCATAGCAGCTCTGAAATTGACAACCACAATCAACAACAGTACGAGCAGTGTTTTCCCTGTTCCAAAAACAACAGTTAAAGGACGCCTCAATTTGTATGAAAATCATGTTCAAACTCAACAAATTATCAATTTTTCGTCAGATGAGTAGCTAATTTTCTTCTTCAGTTTGAGCGGAGTTTTTCCTGTTCCAAAAACAACAGTCAATGGACGCCTGAATTTGTATGAAAATCATGTTGAAACTCGAACAAATTATCAATTTTTCGTCAGATGAGTAGCTAATTTTCTTCTTCAGTTTAGACAACAGAGCAAAAAGCCAAAGAATATACAGTGTATACCACTACCAGAACCTACCTGTTCTGAAAGATGGCTCCCCTGATAGTTTCATATGGATTTGACTTTGTTCTTGCTCTCCTCATTTCTTCACTCTCCAACTGGTCAAAGACACTCTAAAAGAAAGAATAATTTAGGAAATCCCAACAAATTGATGAACGCGACCGGATTTGTGAGGCTACCATGGTGTCACAACTATAGATAAACAGCGTTGATTGCGGGCCATCTCAGTTGAAAACTAACAACACCAAAGGACACCTCTATTTCGAAACCAATTTGGAAAGAAACCGCTATTATTTTATCCCCTGATAGTTTCATATGGATTTGACTTTGTTCTTGCTCTCCTCATTTCTTCACTCTCCAACTGGTCAAAGACACTCTAAAAGAAAGAATAAATTAGGAAATCCCAACAAATTTATGAACGCGACCAGATTTGTGAGGCTACCATGGTGTCACAACTATAGATAAACGGCGTTGATTGCGGGCCATCTCAGTTGAAAACTAACAACACCAAAGGACACCTCTATTTCGAAACTTATTTGGAAAGAAACCGCTTTTATTTTTCATGTATCTGGAGGAGGATATTCCCTATTTTACCGGAGTATTGACATTCTAGAGAAATCCTTTCGAGTCGGTCGGTAAAATTAGAGTTTTGCCACCTGAAACAACTCCCCATGTGTAAAATTTGACCGGAACCTTTCATACCAAAGGACGTCATGTCACAGCACGAGCGTAGTGCCGGCCTGTACATCCAGGCATGCCAGTGCAACGTCATGGGGTGAAGTCATGATGATTCCACGTGTTTATGTACACATAGAAGTGTGAACTTTTTTGTTTCCACGACAGTCACGCATGGAGACAGCCAGGTATAGATAAATACATGTACTAACATCCATTTTGATCTAGAAGCGCTGGATGACACACTGATATGCTTTGTTAAGGCATCCCGCCAGAAATAAATTCAAGGTGGCCCGTTAAAAAGAGGTTACCCTGGTCAAATTATGTAAACATGGTCCGCAATCAATGCCATCGATCTATAGTATTGCATGCAAAAATCCACGGCATGACACAAAGATCGGTATCGAAGTGGTTAATCAGTAGTAATAGCGAGGTTAAGATCTGGTCCGACTCCCACTCCCGCTCCGACTCCAAGGTGCTAAAATTCAAATTTTTCAAGTCGGAGATAAATTTACCACCCAGGCAGGTTCTATTCGTTCTCCAGAATGAGTAAACACCATTGCTTTGTAAAACCCCGTTGTATTTGATGACGTAGTTCCCAAAAAAGGAATCCTCTGGAGTTGGGAGTCGAGACTTGGAACATTTATCATATACCAAGGCTCCGTGAGATCCGAGCAAGTCAAACTTAAAGTGCCAATTTTTGCCGAAAAGAACTGTCCGATTTGAGCAGGACAAACCTGATGCATTACTTGTCATCTAAAGAATGTTTTTGGCTGTTTTCATCTCAATCCGTCAACTAATATGCAAAATATACATGAAATTGTGAAGAGGGTGTTCCGTTCAACTGAGCGGGCGATCCGGGAGGGTGATAAATGTTTCCGGAACACACGTGTGTGTTCCGGACTTTCCATTGTTGGCGCCGATGAACAGCAGAAATGGCCATTTCAACCGACAAAAACACATCCAAACTCGGTGCGACGAACAGGAATCATCACTTACATTTTGATAGTGTTCCTGGCAGGAAAAAAATGTCAACTCAATGTTCATTATATGAAATAAACACGAAATTGCTGAGAGGGTGATCCGAGATTCCCAAGAATTCCATTGTTTTAGACGAAAAATACTTTCGCACTACTTTTTCCTCTGTTGTGGATCGAGGTAGGCCTATGACGTCAGACAATCGGGATTATCCATGTGCCTGTCCAGCCAGCCCAGTTAGGGCGGATACACTACCGAAACACTGCCATGATTGANCAAGGGAAAAGTTTACGGACGCACGCACGCACTAACGCACGCACGACAGACCACCACTAAAGGCGCCAAGCACAGCATAAGCCCTTTTGGCCTATGGGCCAAGCGGGCTAAAAACACATCCAAACTCGGTGCGACGAACAAGATTCATCACTTACATTTTAAACAGTGTTCCTGGCAGGAAAACATGTCAACTCAATGTTCATTATGTGAAATAAACACGAAATTGCTGAGAGGGTGATCCGAGATTCCCAAGAATTCCATTGTTGTAGACGAAAAATACTTTTGCACTACTTTTTCCCTCTGTCTGATCACGGTAGACCTATGACGTCACACAATCGGGATGCCCGCCCAGCCAGCCCAGTTGGGGCAGATACACTACTGAAACACTGCCATGATTGAATGAATAACAAATTTACAACTCATCACAATATTTAGAAGGCAAAATGAATATCCCGCGACATGTCTCATTCGAACAATACAGTCCCTGGAAACGTGTAATGTACAACGTGCTTAGTGGTAGTCATGGCCAACAGAGTCGAAAAACATCCAACGACGTTCGACGTCGTGACGTCATGTCGTTGACGTGATCAAGGCATTACGCTCATGCCGCAACACCACGCAAGACATCATGTGATTGGTTCAAAATTGCCAAAATTTCGCCGTACGGTTTGATCATGTTAGGCTACGAGATGATTCTTCCTGGCCATTAGGCCCACAGGGCTCTGGCGAGAAGATCTCAAGACTAAAGGTATCGAATCCCCAAAACAAAGATGGTTTACTAACAACGCTTTGGGGATCTACATTTTGGCCCACTTTCTGAAAGAACCGTCTCACCCCGGCGTCTCACTCCGTCAACATTCGCGCAGTAACACAAAGTTTTGGGCGGGTGGTGATACAGGTGTCATCAGTTGAGTATTTTTAAGTCATTTCTTGTGCTTATTGTGGAAAATACAAGTTGTTTTCGGGTATATGATAAATACAGGCTGTCAAGTCAGTTGCCATCAATTTTTAGGAGGAATTTTAGGAACTTTTTTACTCATTTTTAGAAAATTTAGGAGTTTTTCCATCAATATTTAGGGGAAATTTTAGGAACTTTCCCCTTAATTTTTTGAAATTCTTAGGTATATCGTGGTTGATACTTCATCAGTAGTTGTCAGAATAGCATATTGGTTCACCAATGTCCATACAAGAAGTTCACATGCACACAACACCTTACCAAATCAACATCCACCAGGCACTAAGATGATGATGACAATGAATTCATGTCTGGTTCTTGCTTTCATGATGGACATGGTAGGAGACAGGGGTCGATCGAAGATTCTGGTAAAGGGGGCACAGAAGGCCACAGGTGGGCCGATGAAAACAAGTGCCAAAGGTGCAAAGCCACAGCGGGGGGGGGGTACTGGGGGTCTCCCTCAGAAAATTTTGAAATCTAGAAGGCCGTTCGTGCGATTTCCCGGCACTTTGAAAAGGGCAATTTTTCTAACATTTGTCAACGAAAAATGGGGGGGGGCACGGGCCGGGTGTCTTCCCCGGATCTGCGCCTGGGAGGGGTCAGTCATCAACAGGTTGGCAGCAGATGGTGCATGTAGACATCATGAACGACATATCGGCGTTGACCTTTGCACTCGACGCCCATAGTGAAAAGAGAAAATAAGGAATTTTTAGGAAAATCGGCCAAAAATGAGACAAAATAAGGAATTTTAGGAACTCAAAAAAATAATTAGGAATTGTAGGAAAATTAGGAGCACTTGACAGCCTGTAAATAAAAAACCACCCTCGTGTAATTTCCAAGTGTGCAGAACACACTCGTGATGGCCTTTGGCCGGGAAAATCCCTCGACCTGCGGCCTCGGGATTTTCCCGGCCAAAGGCCATCACTCATGTGTTCTGCACACTTGGAAATTACACGAGGGTGGTTTTTTTATTGTATCTGAACCTCTCCAATAAACAGACATTTCCCACCAGCTACAGAATCCCAAAACACCCCCTCCCCACTTAAGGGAGGGAAGATGGGTATCTGGCCTAGTGGTTAAGGCGTGCTGCCCCTTGGTCCTGGCGATTGATGCCTCATGCGAGGGTCCGTGGGTTCGAATCTGGTAGGAAGCAATGATTTTCACCTTAGAAACCCGATTCTATTTCATGTCCTCCCCATTTAAGGATGTCAATTCTGATCTGAACTGTATCTCCTTCAAGTCTGAATACTTTGTACTTTTTACATGTATGTCTTTTAAAGGACCTGTAATTAACTCCTGATACAGCTCAACTAGAACCTTACCTTACAAGCCAGGACATTCTTCAAAACCTTCAAATCACCAAATTCTGTCTCCTTCTCTGAGACAGATGACTTCTGAAATTGAAAGGATATAAGAGATCAGATTACCAAGTTAATAATTTAAACTATTCGTGAGAGATCAGACACCGACACCGACACTGACGCACATGCCACAATAGACTTTTTATGCTCCCAACCTCCGAAGGTCAGGGGCATAAAAAGTCTATTGTTTTAGTATTCCATTAGGTAAAGACAAACTTTCTTGTGCACTTTTCATCCCATTTCCCAGGGCTCACGCTTGGGTCTAAAATTAGGGGGAAATTAATGTCTCCCTCCTCAAAATTTTGGGAGACTTTACTTGCAAGAGGGAGACTTCACATAAAGTTTGTGGACGACATATCTAACAAAGTTGTTTGATTTCAGCCTCTCTGCAAGAAATTAACACTTAATGATGCTATTTTAGGGCATTAGGAGCGGATTTGGGCATTTTGGGGTGCAGAAAATGCTTCAGTGGGGATCATGCACCCCTAAAAAAAACAAAATGAAATGGTCCATGGACCATGTGCTCACCGGGTTGGACATAATAGTCTAATGACAGAGGGAGGTACATGTCAGTGGTATGAGCAATCTCGGTCAAGTCACTCCCAGCTAGGACTGGTGATTTTTGGGTTATGCCACCTGGCGCCATATTGTATGTTCGATCGGGCCGGAACTTCACATGCACATAAAGGTCATCTGCAGGGGACCACATAGCACATTGGAGTGCTTTGGGTGAAGTCGTTCCTGAGTTACAGCACTTTGATGATTTTCGGGTTACGCCACCTGGCGGCCATACTGGATGTCCGATCGGGCCGAAACTTCACATGGTCATAAAGGTCATCTGCAGAGGTCCACATAGCACATTGGAGCGCTTTGGGTTAACGCGTTCCTGAGTTACAGCACTTTGATGATTTTTGGGTTACGCCACCTGGTGGCCATGTTTGAAGTCAAATCAGGCTGAAATTTGACGTGCAAGGAATTAAAGTTCAGAATCTTGAAGTAGAACATCTTTTGTTTGGGAGATTTTGCTCCCTTTATAAACTTTATTCAATTGGTTGACCCAATAATTATACAGCTCTGGAAAAAAATTATTATACTACCTCGTTATTTCCACTCATTTCTCATTAAGTAGGCTCCACAAAAATTCGTATTCATCTTTTTATGCCACACTTTATTAGAGTGTAGTTATTACCTTTTAAAAACAGGACTTCAGTAATAATTATAAGCATTAACTCCGCAATTCTGGAGATTGACTTCTTGCTTATTATCATTAACTCCGCAAGATGCTATAAATAGTATAAATGCTGCTCAGAGAATTTAGGTTTGATTAGAAGTGATGTACAAAGTGGACTACTGTCTATACAGAAAATGCATGCAATTCAGGTCCTTCCGTTTAGTCAAAACTTTGGACAAGGTCCTTCTTGCAGCTCCATTACTTCTTCATTGTGGGAAGTCAATTTCTATGTTTGATATTGTCTTGGTGAAGTTTGAGCAAATTAACCAACACAATAATTCAGTACATACAGAATGATGGGCGAGTTTGCGGGACCCATTTTAATGGAAAATGAGTGAGTCGCCAGAGGTGGTCTAATAATTCTTTCCAGAGCTGTATTTGCTATGCAATATGATCAGCAGTGGAGAACAGAACCTCCTGCAGCATCTCTTTTGTTTAGGTGGCAAATTTTACCTAGAAATGAAAACAAACCTACCTCCTCTAATTCCGAATTCCATACGACATCATCTGCTGGCTCAAAGCCATCAATATGGAGACCTAAACCTCGCCTTCCTCTCTGTTTTGATGCCTCAACGATTTCTGTTCGACCTTGGCCATGTTTTCCTAAACCTTTTCCTTCCTCATAACCCATTTTTTCCTGCAGGGAGAAGAAATCAACATGAAAGCAAGTGCAACATCCAGGATGTGTTCCAGGTGTGTTCCGGATCGAGACCGGATCGAGCAGGGTTCGGTTATTTTTTCCCATGTGAAAGCGAAACAACTGACCTCCACCTTCCTCGGGCCAGTTCAGTTCGCCGGGTGAGTCTCAGAAGGGGGAGGTACATGTAGGTGCAGGCCGGTTATTTGCTTGTGTAAAAGACGAACCGGCCTCAGCCGGGTTTGAGCATGCTACCTGAGTGACACCACCGGCCTCAGCCGGGTTTGAGCATGACACCTGAGTGACACCACCGGCCTCAGCCGGGTTTGAGCATGACACCTGAGTGACATCACTCGCATACCGTATTTTCCTGACTGCATCATCTGTCAACCAGCACTGTGACAATAACTTTGGCTTGCATGAATGCTTGGGTTCGTCAGTGTCTTGACACTTCTGATCAAATTGTCAGACTGGATCCGCAGATAAGGCGCACCACCCTATAAGGCGCACCTCCAATTTTAGACCCTTCTTCAAGGAAAAAGGCTGCGCCTTATAGTCCGAAAAATACGGTACTTGCTGTAAGTTACCTGTGAAAAAATCATGCGCGAGATTTCTCAAGCACTGCTCATGCTGTTAGAAGCATAGTTTATCGATTTTTAATGATTATTCCCGGGATATTTTGTACCTACGATAACTGGTGGCACACATTTGAAGAACCGACCTCGAACTGGATCGAGGCCGGTTACCGAACCCGCTCCGTGTAAAAGCGATCAATCCATCCTGAACCGAACCCGCCCGAGGAGGGTGGAGGTAGGTTTCCTCGAACCCACACCGTGTAAAAAGGCCTGTAGACACCAGTAAATACACTTTCCATGGATTCACAATTATTTTCATATAACTCATGGTTCCTGCAGCTTTTCAGTCAGCAAATTCGAGGCAATCAAATAAAATAAATGCAAACAAAACCAACCAGCATAGTCCGAGCAAAATCTCCATAGGTAGGTTTCTGCTTTTTAACTGTAGTAAATGGAGCAATGATATCAGAAAGTTCATTCTCAGCTCCATCATCATTAATGTTATCCCCATCATCGTTAATGTTATCCTCCTGATGTGAAATTTTCGGTTTTTTCTTCGGCGGCTGGTTAACCTCTTCGAAGTCTGATGACTCTGTCGTAGATTCTGACATCGACCCGAACATGTGGTCAGACGAGGCGGCACCAGAGGCCATGCCCAGACCAAAACATGGTCTCTCAACATCACTGTCTGAAATAGGACACAGAATATTGGAGATGCAACACGTGACATACAACTCAAAGCCAGGCGTACATCGCACTTGCGACTGGAAGTAACTGATCTGATCAGCTGCTGGCGATGTGCGCACTACGTGCAGATTGCAAATTCAGCAACTCAGTAAAACTAGGAAGATCCAATCAGTCATCATGTCCTGACTGCGTACATCGCACTTGCGACTGGCAGCAACTCAGATAACATCCAGGGAGTTGAGACTCGACGAGACTACGTTTCGTTCAGAAAACTAGCACACTGATCAGTCGCAAGCCCGCGACTGAGCAAAACTGGATACAACTGGTTGCTAGAAAGTTGAACATGTGCAACTTTGTGGCGACTGGCAAAATCTCAGTTCCAGCGAGTCACAAGGGTTGAGATTCCATCAGCCCAAGGTACAATTTGTTGGCTCTAGGAAAATTCGTCCCCGGAAAATTCGTCCCCAGAAAATTCGTCCCCAGAAAATTCGTTATTTGTTATTGAACCAGCAGGATCGGTTCTAAAAATCTAGCACTGATCCTGCTGGTTCAACAACAAATTGTACCTTGGGCTGATGGAATCTCAACCCCAAGCTCTGTACATTTTCCCAAAACACTGTAGTGTGTGTGTGTGTGGGGGGGGGGGCATTCTCTAAGGCTATCTATTCCTCTTGGGAACAATAGGTACAGGTACCGGTATACTATTTGTCAACCAAGATTTCTGTCAGAAGGGAAATGGGGGGGGGGGGGACATTCTCTTAGGCTATCTATTCCTCTTGGGAACAATACAGGTACAGGTATACTATTTGTCAACCAAGATTTCTGTCAGAAGGGAAACCTTCGGCCGATCATTCAAAAGTTACAAAACAATGTAGGCCTTAACTCACCAGAGTCACTCATTCTGTTTCTTCAAGCAGCTGTGATTTCACTTTATTCTGAAGGTAAAATAAAAGATCTTTAGCTCAAGATTCAATTGCTGAATATAATTCATAAGGTACCGTATTCCAAATGGAACTAGAGCAATGTCGATGGGGAGCCCATCGCTATATCTCCCCGCTTTCGACAGGAAGTAATGGTGACATGGTTATCGACACATGGACGGACAGATGGACAGACGGTCTGACGGCAGATGGCAAAACAATACCAGTCGGTATCTCCCCTCTTTTTTCGAAAAGCAGGGAGATAAACATATAGGCCTAGGCTTGGCCCCTCTATGGTTGGAAAAGTAGGTGAAAAAATTCACCATTTTTTTACTCTCACCAAGAGATGAATACATAATCTATTAATGACAAGTCTTGATTCATGAATAACAATCAAATTGACTGAGATTTTGATGGTTTGTTTCAGGTTCCCTCATCGATAAGATTGCCCCAATTTCAGTTACGGCCTTTTTATATCCTGTGCAGTATCATTAGGCCTAGGCCTACATGTATTATAGATGTAGGCCTACTGGGACTTGGTCTAGGCTATATTGATATAATGTTGTCAGTGAATATCATGAGTAGGCCAAGCCTAGGGCTAGGCTATAGCATCCCACCGCCATGGAAATGTATGGGTGGTTAAAACCACAAATAAAGACGTTACAAAATAGTTGCTGTAGTCATAGTCGTTGTGGTGATCTCTAGTCATAGCTAAGAAAGACGTAAGGTGGCGCTGCGGTCGTCCACACGATCTCAAGTCATAGCTGAGAAAGACGTAAGATGGAACTGAAACTTGGTGTCATGGGTCATCTGACCTAGGGGTATACATGTACCAAGTTTCAGATCAATAGCTCTGGCGGTTACGAAACGTGCCCTGCTAACGGAACACAACGACGACGACGGACGACGCCGGACGACGACGGACGACGGACGCTGCACCATTGTAATAGCTCACTCCGGTGAGCTAAGAGCTAATAATGAGGGCATCGCCTCTTCTCCATGGAAAGATGTCGCTGCGACCATATCAGGCCTTTTCATTGTCTTCAGGACGTCATCTCCGTGGCAATGTGAGGTGCGAGCATGAAGCCACAACGTCACGGTAGTGTGACGTTGACGTTCCGTACAACGTCAAAGTGGAAAAGTTGATACGGTCGCAGCGCCATCAAATGGTAGAAAAAGAATGGCTACCTCCCCATTCATAAGGTATTCCAAATGGAACTAAGCAATGTCGATGGGGAGCCCATCGCTATATCTCCCCGCTTTCGACAGGAAGTAAAGGTGACATGGTTATCGACCCATGGATGGACAGATGGACAGACGGTCTGACAGCGGATGGCAAAACAATACCAGTCAGTAGGCCTATCTCCCCACTTTTTTCGAAAAGCAGGGAGATAAACATATAGGCCTAGGCTAGGCCCCTCTATGGTTGGAAAAGTAGGTGAAAAAATTCACCATTTTTTTACTCTCACCAAGAGATGAATACATAATCTATTAATGACAAGTCTTGATTCATGAATAACAATCAAATTGACTGAGATTTTGATGGTTTGTTTCAGGTTCCCTCATCGATAAGATTGCCCCAATTTCAGTTAGGGCCTTTTTATATCCTGTGCAGTATCATTAGGCCTAGGCCTACATGTATTATAGATGTAGGCCTACTGGGCCTTGATGCGTTTATGGGTCTAGGCTATATTGATATAATGTTGTCAGTGAATATCATGAGTAGGCCAAGCCTAGGGCTAGGCTATAGCATCCCACCGCCATGGAAATGTATGGGTGGTTAAAACCGCAAATAAAGACGTTACAAAATAGTTGCTGTAGTCATAGTCGTTGAGGTGATCTCTAGTCATAGCTAAGAAAGACGTAAGGTGGCGCTGCGGTCGTCCACACGATCTCAAGTCATAGCTGAGAAAGACGTAAGATGGCGCTGTATGGGTATCAATCATTCGTAACACTTCGACTGTTTTCGTCATTCTTCGTGTGGAGTGGATGACTGCAGCGCCACCTTACGTGTCTTTCTTAGCTACAACTAGAGATCACCACAATGACTAGAGAATATGACTACAACAACGTCTTAGTCTTTATTTTGTAACGTCTTTATTTGCGATTATATCCGCCCATCGGGCATCGCATAATGCCATGCCCCTGCTGCTGCATGCATGATTGATGCCGGTACGCAGCTGGGGAAATAGGGAACAAGCCTTCTTCCCCATGTACATGTACGTGAAACACTTGGGATTCCTTATTTTGTCATCACAGTTGAGCGCTATATAGAGGGAAGACCTGGAGCTATAGTACATCCACTCACGTGCAAGTGAACTTATCCGTACGACTCAACCCATGTTCAGGCAAGCCTCCGAATCATGCATTGGCAATGCTTACCGGTCTCCGGATGCTTCACGTATTCAAGCGTATACAACAGATTCATGTTCGCGCCAATGACAAGAAATGAACCAATCAAAACTACTTTCGTAGCACGTGACGGCGTGCACACCCTCAAAGCAGTCATTGGGGAGCGGACTGCTATGAGACGATCAACTGACATGGCGGAGAGGTAGAACCCGGATAACATGCCACAGGTCACTATGCACGTCAGTGTCACTCTGGAAAGACAACAATAATTTCATCTAGTGTTGAAGGTCCTAAAAATAAATGTAGTGGTCCAAATACCATATTCTCACCTGTGTCAGAGTGTTACCCTTGGTCACCAAACCAGAGGAACGAATGACATACAGTATGTTAAGGGTTATGTAAAGTGACTCGAATTTTTGATGCAAAAAGTCAGACCAACTGCGCACTAAATGGAGAAACCTCCTTATGACGGCGCCCTAGGGCCCCCGAGCCTTGTTTTCCAAATTTAGTGTGCAGTTAGCCAGCTTTTTTTGGGTAAAAAAATTGAGATTTCGAGTCACTTTGCATAACCCTTAAAACGACCCTATAGGCAGCTGGGTATTAGGCTAGTATCAGTGAGGTCACTGCATCACAGATGGCGCTAGTAACCGACAATCAAAAAATTTTGGATCAAATGTTGATGTTTAGTGAGCATGTATTTTATTTGCAATACATGTCAGTGTTAGACTGTGGTGTAAACCATAGGCTCTTAAAAGCCATGGTTTAGGCTATAATGGACAATCGGCTTGCCGTATAGGAGTCAGTAGCTCCATTGGTTTTGAAATGTGCCCTTGTAATTGTTAAGCAAGGACGATCGTCAGACAAACAGGTATGGCAATAAGCTCACTCACTCAGGTGAACCCAAATTTTTTAGCCTTGATTGTGATCAAACCAAGATAATGCTGGCTACAATACCTACTCAAAACATGTGTCCCTTGCCTTTCTGATGAGGTCAGTTCCGTAAAGAACAGGCCAGAGAATGGCCTCCATCAGGAGAAGACCTCCGTCAGCACAGGCCATGGCGGACATATACACAGAGGCTGATAGATGACGGTTGTGCTTTCGACTAGCTATCACAATGATCATGATATTTCCTGGCAAGCCGAAAATGAGCGGCGGCAGGAATTCGTAGTTCAGCAAAGTATAAATGACCTGTACAAGGTACGACGGTGAGATCGTCCCTAGCTTACATTGGAATGACGTGTTGGAGTGGTATATTTTCCCATCAAGGCCTTGGAAAGAAGAGGTAACTTCGTTTCTTCCTGACATTATAAAATGTCACTGTTGACGATTCAGATTTTCCGGAAACGTTTAGGAATTCTGCAGCCGTCGTGAAATTCGGTACCATAAAGGTCATGTACCCCGATGCGAGGTGTCTCCCAACAAAAGATTCTGGCGGAATAAGGGCCAGCAATTACTTTTTATGGGTTTTGTAGTGTTTTGACTGGACTATAATGGGTCGGACACGACACAGGAACTTCTGACAGGAGATGTCCCCTGTAGAAAGAAGGCAGACATCTGGTATCGGGAACAATAAATTCTATAACCCCGGGATCACTTTACGCCCTTCGAAAACTAGCAGTGCGTTCCGTGGCTGTACGTTCCGTCCACGACGGAATGACTGCTGTTGTTTCTTGTTTGTTCATTTTAATTCTAGATATTGGAATCGATTGATGAAGTTGCCGTTCACGTCGTCATAATAGGGAGTTTAAGAAATCAAACGATAAACGTTAACTTTACGACAACGTTGTTTTTTGTACCGAAAATACAGTGTATAATACGTGTATAATCTGGTGAATTCGTAGTATGAAAAATAACGTTGTCGTAAAGTTAACGTTTATCGTTTGATTTCTTAAACTCCCTAATTATTCTCGTCTGCCACTTTCGGTCAATTTTTTTTCGAATTTCCTGTTTTTTCCGTCTTCGCCTTCGTAGAATTTCTTCACAGATGCATGTTGACACCGCCACACACGCGTCAAGCTGTGACGAATTGAATAAATGAATGTACTGAATAGATACTCCGCTTGATACTCTCTTTTACAAATTAAGAGGTGAGTCCTGGAAAACCGACAGTGGGACATGAATTACGATTGACAGGTCACGTGGATAAATTCCGATCTCCTATTGGCCATGATTGTGACGTAGGACGTGCTGGAGATTTTCTGATGTGTGTAGAAATGCGTACATGTAATTCCCTCACAAACCCAAACCAGCACAGGCCATACACTGTTACATGAAGTTTTCCATCTTTTCAGTGTCATTTTCAGGTTCAATTTCCGCATTCACTACAAAAGAAGTAAGCATAAAACAGGATGATTGTCTGGTATTTGGAAACAGAACCTAAAAAATGGCATGCATTTGGCTATCAGAAATGATCAACAACCCTCGTAACAGTTTATGGGTTTGGATCTGTGAAGTGATTTAATACGCATTTCTATACACCTCAAAAAGTTAACAGCACATCCTTCCACAATCATGGCAAATAGGAGATCAGAATTTACCCACATGATCTGTCATTCATAATTCCTGTACACCGTCGGTAGTTTTCCACGACTGACCTCTTAATGTGTACAAGAGAGTATGTTGAAATTACGTGGACGATGTAGTGAGTGTAGTAGAACCTTATCAAGGAAATGAATTGGGCAATTCTCTGCTAACGGAATACATTTTATGGGCAAATTTCAACATTGATTCACAAACTATAAAAACTATGTTGTCTAGTATAAATATGTTACACGTCCATTGAGAAACTATCCCCAGCATCAACTAGCATGCAATAAAAACTGAAACAATACGATAGGCCTACTTTATGATATAAGCAATAATTTTGTTAAATGCGGTAACGGAATTAATCAGTGAGTAATTCCGTTACCAGCGTAACTAAACAGTCAATTTCGTGTGCTCGTTTGTCTTTATGCATACAAGGTATTGGCTATGGTCGTTTCGCTACAATATCAATACGCAATGAAAGTTTTCTTTCAGAAAACCATGCTTTGTAACTGATAAATCGGTGAAATTTACCTGATTGTCTGCTGGAGAATATACCAGTTATCGATAGTCCCTCTATGAGAAAATCCTGGCTCTTGAATATAATGAAATTACCCACGGGTTTGCGTACTCTATGTCGTGATGTCGCTGCTTTCTATTTCGAGTGACAATTTCGATGAGCTTTGAAGGCGCAGCACAGTGCATGCATGAAAACATCATCCTGCGGTTCTGATGACGAAGACAAGTTCTGTTTCTGACTTTGAATTTAGAAAATCACGGGTGTCTATTTCTGTTCGAGGTCGAGGAAAATTGTGGGCATTGTAAACATCGCTGACGAAGCCTAGCACTCAATCAAAGAAAAGGATCACATTATCTTCCTCCTGAGAGTTATCGGAACTAGGGAGCAGTAGATATTTTGGGGGTAGGAGTGAGACCGACCTGTGGTTGAATAGGAATGTAGAAGACAGGTTAGACCTACTTAATGCAAAAATGAAACAATTTCTTGGAGTCAATAAAACACAGAAGTTGCAGTTTCATGTGCATCGATGTTGATGAAAGTACATGTACATGTACATGTGGAGACGTTGCATTTTGCATGAAGTCAGTGCACCACCACGTGAAACTGGAGCCGAATTGGTTAATGTCGTCCTGGGTATAACAGAAATATACCCAGGTTCAATGTCGTCCCACAAAACTACAAAACTATACCGAGGATTGGATACAGCACCTGAAGACGAGATTGTCCTTGCAAATGCCATATGACCATACAGAAGCATGTCAAGTCGAAAAACATCGCTCTAGCGCCCGACACGACGGGCATCATTTTAATATATCGTACCGACAGTCATCAAGAAATTTTCGTGCCGTTTATCGTCACTCAAATCCGAAATAGTACTCGCAGCACGGCTCGCGGACATAGCTGACGCACGACACCGAACAAACATATGGGGCGCAGATCAGCTCTGTTCGTTTGCTCATTTCTTGGAAACTGTGAGCTTAACTTGCGATAAGTTTGGACCGTTGTGTTGAGACAAATGTCAACAGTTGACCCATGCCATCGATGAGCACAAAATCTGACAATATTGACTGATATTTTGAAGATGTTGCTTGCAAAACTGCCGTCTCAGTTGAAGCGAGAAACAAAATGGCGGCCATCCATTCCTAATTCGTACCTAGGCTCAAAACTACGGTACTGGGTATACTTTTGTAGATCGAACTATACCCAGGGTATAGTTTTGTAGGACGACATTGAACCTGGGTATATTTCTGTTATACCCAGGACAACATTAACCGATTGTGCGAAACTGGAATTGCTGTAGTGTGAAATTGGAGCAGATTTGGAGATGACAGAGGGAGTGTTATGTTTCTACAGGAGCAAGCTTGTCGTGAATGAAGTACGTCCGTGTAAAAACGGAGAAGTCACGCCCAAAGGCCACAGTCAGCAATTCATGACTAAGTCAAGTTGATTTAGACCTAGTCCTAGTTTCCAAACGTCGTGATCTGTGTATCACAAATGTATTAGCTACCGTTCCCTTTCATCTTTGAGATCGAACCGCAGGATTAGACTAGAAATGTTAAATTCGCTCAATACGGTAGCGAATTTGATGACCTCCACCCAGAGTTACCATGCTTCTCCATCCTTGGGACTGGATGTGTGAAGTATAAGGATAAAGTTAGGACCGAACATGCTGAAGTTATCCAAGCCGACGCCGTTAGAAACTGAGGCGAGCACATGCACGCTGCCATGCTGACCTCACAGTGTATAATATAAAAATGGTACGCGGAGTGGATGGCGGTAGAGCGAAATGTCACCCCGAGAAAGCCATGTTGCCCGAGGCGCTAGCCGAGGGCAACATTACTTTCGAGGGCTGACATTTCGCTCTAGCGCCCGACACTACGGGCACCATTTTTTATATCGTACCGAAAGTCATCAGAGAATTTTTTCGTGGCGTTTATCGTCACTCATATCCGCGGTGCGCCGCAGCACGGCTGATGTAATGTCGATGTGGACGTAGATTTACGCACGACACTGAACAAAAATATGCCGCGCAGATCGGCGCTGTTCGCTTGCTCATTTCTTTGAAATTGTGAGCTAAACTTGCGATAAGTTTGGGCCATTGTGTTAAGACAAATGTTAACAGTTGACCCATGCTATCGAAGAGCACAAAAGCTGACAATATTGACTGGTATTTAAAAAAAATAAAAAAACTCTTTTTGTTTCCTGCTTTTCAGCCCGTTCACTGAAATTCATTCTTCTGAAACTTGATAATGAGAACCACTATCTTCCTCCGAAACAGCTCAACAAAGCTCTCATGACCTGCTTAATATCACTCCTGTACCTTTTCCCACCTCCTGCACAATACATGTAAAAATTAATAGCATAATTCCACGCCCAAAGTCCGTGAAATGAAATCACCATTAAGTTATAAAGAATCAAATCACAGACGTTGTTCAGATCGAAGGAATCTGCAACTTGAGGAATAAGTAATATTAAGGAAAACAACCTGTACGGAATGGACGTAATGACATAGGCCATGCTGACGAAGATCAGCATACGGGTTAAATATTCCGTACCACTGCTACCCTTCTCTGTCTCCGACTCTTTCTTGTTCTGTAAAGTCAGTCGATTTGTTGCCGCGCCTTTGATCGTAAGGATTATTAAAATGTTACTGGCAATAATGACAGTAAACGGAAGGACTGTGCCGAATATCAATTGGAAAGCAGTAGCCAGGGTTGCTCCCCGCGGGTCGTCAGCAACGTAATAAATTAGATTCTCCAGTCCTGAAAAGGCAAGAAAAAATATTTAAAGGGAGACTCCGCTCATTAGAGTTGTTGCTTATTCATAACTGTTGGGCACTTTAAAGCTGACGTGAACGAACAAAAAGCCCCCATGCGACGAGCAAGAAAGTTGTAAACGCCATGCAAACACCTCAAACAAAGGCTCAGAACATGATAGACCCCACGAGGCCAGGAGGGCGCCACCTTATTTGCTTTCAGGCAACAGAGCTGTCAACATCTCCGGATACCTCTCACACTACTCCAAGAAAAAAAATGTAGTCATTTAGACGGGTTTCGAACCGTCGACCTTCTGATTTGTAACCCACCATTCTATCCACTCGGCCAACGAGCCAGCTGACAGGGACATGATTTGTGTTTGTCATAGTCGTAGTCCTTCCACTTACGTAATAATACTACGAATAAGAGAAAGCATAAGAAGTCTTCCAACAAGTTCGGTGGCCAAATGGGGAAGACGGTGGAACAGAGATAACAAGGCGCGGGTTCGATTCCCAGCCGGGTCAAAATATGTTTCTTTCAAAAAAGTGTTGAGCAGGAGCTCACCAGACTGAGGATGTTGACACCCTGACAGCTCGAAGACAAATAAGGTGGCGCCCTCCTGGCTTCGTGGGGCTATCATGTTCTGAGCCTTCGTTTGCAGGGCGTTTGCAATTCTCTTGCTGGTCGCATGGGGGCTTTTTGTTCGTTCACGTCAGCTTTAAACAGCTCACTGGAGGGTGACAATACTTGCAATGTACAGCAACAGTTTGGGACCTTCAACACTCAGGAATAGACAACAACTCTATTGGAAACTTTTGAATTTTTATCAACCCATGGAGACTATTGCCATGCGTTGTGATGTCACTAGTGTCAATATGCTGACGACCTTTGTAGTGAATGAGCTAATACTGTGACTGCCTAGGCCTAATCGATTGACCTTCATAAATATGCATTGAGCACATATGACATCACATGTGCTGTGCAATGGTCCCATTGGGATGCAATAAAAATATATAAAATGATGAGAGTTTACTGATCTGGGAGCCAGGGTGGTGTAGTGGTTCGGGCCTCCGACTAGCGGTCAGAGGATCCCGGGTTCGAATCCCGCTGCTGGCGTGAGACTTTGGGCAGGTCTCTTTGCCTTACTGGCCTCTCTCCACCCAGGTGTATAAATGGGTACCGGTCGGAAATGCTCAGATTGTATGCGCTGAATGAGCAGCTCATCTGAGTTCTACTGAAAGGTTTCAGGATAGACTGGGGTTAAAGTGTGAAGTCGGATGACACCTCTACCGTTGTTGATATCAGACTATAAACCCAAACNGGGAAAATATTACAAGGAGCATGCGTGACGTGTAAATAGTATTTATTTAAAAATCTATTCGTACATTTTAGCGAACGTTTCATTGAAATTTTATTATCTTTTCTCCAAAATGTGAAAAAGGTGCTATTTTTGTAAATGGTGTACTATCTGTAACTTCTACTTCACTCAGTGCCCAAAAAATACCCTGTTGCATGTTGAATTTATATACATGTACTCTGGTTTCGTGTTTTTAACACACCTTCATTACAAGGTGGTGAGACCGCCTCCATCGTAATACGCATTGCAGAGTATGACAATAGGCCTCTTGGAGTAAAAGGCCAAGGCGGGTATAGGGCGGGGGAGGATTGAATTTAGTTGACCGCATGTTGTAACTGATCAGACTATGAATGACTTGTGGTTTGGTATTTATCCTTGCGGCGTTCGGCCGTCAGTAGGAGTTGAATGAAATTGACCACGTGGACCAGATAGCCCGAAAAGGCCCAGACGTCTCGAGCGGTGCAGAGACCGTGCGGCCCAGCGATTGGTCATCCGTGGTGAATGAACTGAAAGACCCTTTGTGTATCTATTGCGGGGGCGGCGCGTTCAGTACCCGCCTTGAATATCTGAAAGGTGTGTTAAAAACACGAAACTAGAGTATATACATTATATGTAATCTAAGTACCGGTATTCGACTGATGTACACCCCAAGAGGGTATTGAAATAAACTGTATTGAGAATAGAAATAAACAGACCTCACTTAGAGGTTGCAAATAGAAAAAAAAGATGTCGGCAATAAGACAAGCCTTCTTCCCCATGTACAGTCATTGACATTAGTTTATCTACACCTACTACCTTGAATATTTCAAATACTACTGGACCAATTTTAACACGGTTTGTACCACATGAAAGTATATAACCTTGGTCATATTTCTGCATCAAACTTTTGGAAATTTGGAAATATCATAATTATGTAATACCTCATTAGAAAACCCCCTAAAAATCAACATTTTTATTATGGAATTTTTTTGTGACTTTTGTTACAGGATTGATAGAGTGGAAGTTTCTAAGGATTTTGAGCTTTGTTTCGTCAAAATATCTTGAGTGGTTGCCGAGATGTTTGAGATTATCAAAATTTCGATATTTTGAGAATTTCCAATTTTTCCACAAAATTTGATATTAGTAGACAGAGCTCACCTAGAAACGTAGGAGAATGAAGTTTTGGAACGTTCAGCGTAAAGTGGTTGGAAGTTACAGCTGTCTTAAGTTAAAGAGTTTAGCACATCAACATTTTGATATTCTGAAAATATGAATATCAATTAAAGCAAAAAGTTCCAAAATTTTGTAAGCCCATATTCTGAGGTTAGCTTTAACTAACGACATCAAAATTTCCTGAAAAACACGAAAATCTCAAACTATCAAAATGTTGATAATCTCAAATATCTCAGCAACCACTTGGGATATTTTGATGAAACAAAGCCCAAAATCCTTAGAAAGTTCCATTCTATCAAAACTGCAACAAAAGTAAAAAAAAATTCCATAATAAAAATGTTGATTTTTAGGGGGTTTTCTAATGAGCTATTACATAATTATGATATTTCCAAATTTCCAAACTTTTGATGCAAAAATATGACCAAGGTTATATACTTTCATGTGGTACAAACCGTGTTAAAATTGGCCCAGTAGTATTTGAAATATTCAAGGTAGTAGGTGTAGATAAACTAATGTCAATGACTGTACATGTACGTGGAACACTTGGGATTCCTTATTTTGTCATCACAGTTGAGCGCTATACATGTATAGAGGGAAGACCTGGAGCTATGGTACATCCACTCACGTGCAAGTGCACATATCCTTACGACTCAACCCGTGTTCAGGCAAGCCTCGGGATCATGCATTGACAATACTTACCGGTCTCCGGATGCTTCACGTATTCAAGCGTATACAACAAGTTCATGTTCGCGCCAATGACAAGAAATGAACCAATCAAAACTACTTTCGTAGCACGTGACGGCGTGCACATCCTCAAAGCAGTCATTGGGCAGCGGACTGCTATGAGACGATCAACTGACATGGCGGAGAGGTAGAACCCAGATAACATGCCACAGGTCACTATGCACGTCAGTGTCACTCTGGAAAAGGAACAATAATTCCATCTAGTGTTGAGGGGCCTAAAAATAAATGAAATGGTCCGAACACCATATGCTCACCTGTGTCGGACTGTTTCCTTTGGTCGCCAAACCAGAGGAACGAATGACATATGTTAAACCGACCATTTATAGGCAGCTGGCTATTAGGCTCATATCAGTGAGGTCACTGCATCACAGGTGGCGCTAGCAACCGACAATCAAAAATTTTGGCTCAAATGTTGATGTTTAGTGAGCATGTATTTTATTTGCAATACATGTCAGAGTTAGACTGTCTGTAGTGTGTAAACCATAGGCTGTAGTGTGTAAACCATGGTTTACTGATGGTAAAAACCATGGTTTAGGCAGGAATGGACAATCGGCTTGCCGTAGGAGTTAGTAGCTCCGAGGGTTTTGAAATGTGTCCTTGTAATTGTTCATTGGATAATACTGGCTACAATACCTACTCAAAACATGTGTCCCTTGCTTTTCTGATGAGGTCAGTTCCGTAAAGAACAGGCCAGAGAATGGCCTCCATCAGGAGAAGACCTGCGTCAGCACAGGCCATGGCGGACATATACACAGAGGCTGATAGATGACGGTTGTGCTTTCGACTAGCAAGCCGAAGATGAGCGGCGGCAGGAATTCGTAGTTCAGCAAAGTATAAATGACCTGTACAAGGTACGACGGGGAGATCGTCCCTACTTTACATTGGAATGACGTGTTGGAATGGTATATTTTCCCATCAAGGCCTGGGAAAGAAGATATTACTTCGTTTCTTCCTGACATTGTTAAAAGTCACTGTCGATTACTGTTGGCGAGTCAGATTTTCCGGAAATTTTTATGAATTCTGCAGCCTCACAGGTTGTGAAGTTCGGCATCATAGAAGGTCATGTATATCCCGATATGAGGTGTCTCCCAGCAAAAGATCTGACGGAATAAGGGTCGGACACTCAAGCTAGGAATCCACTGCTGATTTTCTGCTTTGCAACCTGCTACCTGCGATTGAATACGACCGCACGGAACCGATACCTGTCGCCGACCGATTGCCGACTGAAATTGACCACGCACGGGTTTGGGTACGCTATAGCCCTTTTTACACGGTGCCGGTGCGTTCCGGATCGAGACTAGAGCGAGGAGGGTTCGGTTATTTTTCCCCGTGTAAAAGCGAAACAACTGACCTCCACCTTCCTCGGGCCAGTTCAGTTCGCCGCGTGAGTCTCGGGAAGGTGGAGGTAGGTGGAGGTAGGTTCAGGCTGGTTATTCTCTCGTGTAAAAGCGAACCGACCTCCACCGGCCTCGTGCGGGATTGAGCACGCTACATATGAATGGCATCACTGGCGCATTGCTGTAAGTTACCTGTGAAGAAATCACGCACGAGATTTCTCAAGCACTGCTCATGTTGTTAGAAGCATAGTTTATCGATTTTAAGTGATTATTTTTGGGATATTTCTTATTTGCGATAACTGTAAATGTTGATACACGCCATCTGGTGGCACGCATTTGAACGAACCGACCTCGAACTAGATCGAGGCGGGTTCGGTAACCCGCACCGTGTAAAAGCGATCAATCCATCCTGAACCGAACCCGCCCGAGGAGGGTGGAGGTAGGTTTCCTCGAACCAGCACCGCGTAAAAAGGGCTTATGTCATGATGTCGTTGTTCCCTATTTCGAGTGACAATTTCGATGCGCTTTGAAGGCTCAGCACAGTGCATGCACGATAACATCATCCTGCGGTTCTGATGGCGAAGATAAATTCTGTTTATGACTTTAAATTTAGAAAATCACGAGTGTCTATTTCTGTTTTAGAACGAGGAAAATTGCGGGCATTGTAAACATCGCTGATGAAGCCTAGCACTAAATCAGAGACGAAGATTACATTATCTTCATCAAGAGCTATCAGACCTAGGGAGCAGTTAATATGTGGGGGGTAGCAGTGGGAACGACCTGTACATTAGTTGAATAGGAATGTAGAAGACAGTTTACTTAAAGCCAGACACTAGACAGATGGGTTATAAACGACGAGCATAGTCTCGGTCACCCAGCCGCTGTTTTCGAATCTGGGGAACCGTAGCAGTACTGTCACAGCGCGGCCAAACCTCCCGAGATTGCACATTTCGCGTAGTTCCGAAGGTCGCCACTGCAATGAAGTGGCGCCGAACCTGGCGTAGGCCGAGACGCTGCAGGGCGTAGAAT
>NMRB01000059.1:606501-631195 GCA_002633025.1 Notospermus geniculatus
AGGTTTTTAGTACCCCCAGACCCTTTGCCATGGTCCCTTTTGGTCATATCACCTTAGAAACTGGCTTAAATTGGCTGTTGACTGGAGTTATAGAGACCTTTTTAACTTTTTAGCTTTTCAAATTCCGTTAGAAGAAATGTCGCGAATGAAAAGTGCCCTTTTCTAGGTTGAAGTGCCCTTTTCGCAAAGTTTGCACCATGCCCTTCTGAAATCCTAGATATAACACTGTATATACGACATAAAAAGTCAGCTATACATGTATACGAGATAAAAGTCAACTACATGTATATATGCGTGATAAAAGTCAACTATAGGATATGAAATGTCTTGAAAAAGTCGTATATATACGAGATAAAAGTCGAACATATATGTGACCCTCCAGCATAAAATGAGTGTAAAGTCACATGGAATATCAACCAGGAGAGACAGGATCACTCCGACTTTACAACAGACAGACAGCAACGAAATTGACAAATGTAACCCTCCACCACAAAACCAATCATCAGTCACTCTGAGGTTGGCAAGTTCAGACCACCATTGTATTTGCCAAATTCAGTATTGTCGGTGTGTCTGTTGTGAAGTCCGAGTGATTCTTTTTCTGTCTTTATCTTCTGGTGTCATGCCAGTATGTTTGGGCTCATTTTCCGAGCGACTTTACACTGGTTTTGTAGCGGACTGGAGGGTCACATATGTGATAAAAGTCGACTATATACGAGATAATTACATGTATTTTATTTCCATGTCCCTTCCCGGGTGCTGTAATTCAGAAAACTTGATAAATAATTTGACAGTGTCAATTGGGCTTTAGGAGGACATGTAATTTATTTTCTTCCTTTGTATTCTCTTGTGATATGCATTCAGTATACGGGTACATGTATATTCTGAACCTTTTGCTACATAAGCCACTGCTGAGTAGCCTCTGTGTGTATACTGGTATTTGCACTTTAGCCATGATAATTTTTTCGCCATTCATGTTTTTTTCCCATCTGTACCTGTCACTATCTCCCTGTATTATCCAGTCTTACCTGGAGCTGAGCTCACTTGTTTGGTTGTCTAAACTGTTCTGGCAGCGGTGCATATTCCATACTGACATGGTAATTAGGCGAGCCTAGGAGCTCATCACAACCTTGGGTGGCTTAGACCCAAGTTTGATGGAGATATCAGGACCAGTTGGTTTGAAAATGACAGCACAGTCTTGGGTTAACATTTTCTGACCTTAACCCGTTAACTGTGGAATTTTTTTACCCGTAGTTCTAATTTTTTTTCTTTAAAAAATTTGCGAAAAACAGGCATTTGACACACAAGGTTCCAGGCGTGATATAACGTCCTACGCACTGTGACATGCCATTTCCTTGCAAAGCGTACTATTACGCCTTACGCAAGCAACGATCCTCGGGTGTTTCTGGGGATTCCCCAGATTCCGTAATGATGTAATTATGACGTCCTACCCAGTTAACGGGTTAACACCTTCATTTATGACCTTCGTCACCAGGATAAAGTTACTGCAAACAACATGAGTTCCAGTACAACTATTTCAATCAACCAAGCCAAGAATAAGGCTAGCGTCCAATGGAAATACCTACCTAGTAAGTCACATTTTTGGAAAAAAATGAGTTAAGGCCAAATTCGTACTTACTAGGTATCGTTTCATCATAATAAACAGTTTTTGTTTGCAAAATGTTCGCCAAAGCCTCGGAAAGACAGTGGTGCACTTACTCGGTTTTTACGTCTAAGTCATCAGAATTGTGACTTACCGGTACTACATTTTTAGCTCACTCGTGAGCTTTTATCGTCCTGCGGCGTCCGTCGTCCGTCGTCCGTCGTGGTCCGTTAGCAGGGCACGTTTCGTAACCGCTGGAGCTATTGATCTGAAACTTGGTACATATATACCCCTAGGTCAGATGACCTATGACACCAAGTTTCGGTCCGATTCGATTCTTGGCTTGGCCTCCAGGTGGCCAAAACCAAAAACACAAAAAGTGCAATAACTCCTGAACTAATGACTGGATCGTCTCCAAATTTTTATCATAGGTGTATCTAATTATGATACATAACATATATAACGGGTTTTTGATTTGACCTACTTTTCAAGGTCACAGAGGTCAAAGTTCGACAAAAGTGACGAACCTGCCACAGATCTTCATTATTTCACCGAGCATCTTCATATCTTGCATAAACATGTATTAGAGGGGTACCTTCAAAACTACCGAGTTTCGGCCCGATCGGACATCCAATATGGCCGCCAGGTGGCGTAACCTGAAAATCGACCAAGTGCTATAACTCAGGAACGGCTTGACCCAGAGTTCTCGAACTTGATATTTACCTCCCTCTAGGTGACCTTTACAAGCACGTCAAATTTCGGCCTGATTAAACTTCCAATATGGCCGCCAGGTGGCGTAACCTGAAAATCATCAAATGTGCTATAACTCAGGAACGACTTGACCCAGAGCGCTCAAATGTGCTATGTGGCTCCCTCTAGATGACCTTTATGTGCATGTTAAGTTTTGGCCCGATCGGACATCCAATATGGCCGCCAGGCGGGATAACACAACAATCATTGAAGTCCTGCAACTTGGGAATGACTTGACCCAGATTGCTCATAACTGACATGTACCTCTCTCTGTCATTACACTGTATGTCCAAACGAGTGAGCACATGGTCCATGGACCATTTCATTACCTTTGCAAATTCAGCATGAAATCAGAGGAAAAACATAGCAAATTGCATTTAATCCTGTTGTATGACATATTTTTAATTAGGAGTGTTTTCCACAACAAAACTCTTCCAAGTTGTCATTCCACATAAACCCATTTTTCTCGAAAACAACAAAATGTGACATACTAGGTATTTCCATTGGACGCTAGAAGGCCTGTTTCTACTACAGCGGTTTTTACCGCGTTCTGTAGAGAGCCGTGCAGTTTTCTCAGGGTTTGGAGAATTCTTCAATCTTCAATGGTCTAGCCAAATATTTTGTCTGTTAAAATTATCCCAATGCCTGTGAAAACTGCACCAGTCAGTGCGAACCGTGGCGGGAAACACTGTGTGCAGTAGTAGAACATCATCTGACAGACCCCTAGCTAGAATTTAAGGAGGGCCGGGCACTTTTCTGAAAGAGGGCACCTTTGAGATTGAAAATGGCACTCACTCCAAAGCAGAAGTTTGAAAGATGGCACTTTTGAGTGTAGTCCTACGCATCCCAACAGAAATTCAATACAACACTTGTATTAAGGATTGAAAAAAAATGTCATGAGCCTTGGTTCAAGTGAATCAGATCAACCAACCTACAATGTTTGTCCTATCCAAATGCACCATAAATGGTGGATAGCAATTGTCCTGTCCAAACTGTCCAAATGCACCATAAATGGTGGATAGCAATTGTCCTGTCCAAATGCACCATAAATGGTGGATAGCATTATCTCTAGGGCTACTTCAAAAAAATGGGCAGGGTGCATTTGACCTAGCTCAAAATGAGGGCAGGGAGCATTTTGTGACTTTTTAAAGAGGGTGGGGCACTGCACCCCTCTAAAAAAGCCTAGATAGGGGTCTGTCTGAAATTCTGAATTGACCCATTTCTATTCCATCTAAAATATTGGCACTTTTGATTCTTTTTCAGCTGGTATCCACCAGGCCACGGTGATATCTACGAATCATTTTTCAACTCTGAGCTTCTTGATAAATTCATTGCTGATGGAAAAGAATGGGCTTTCATCTCAAATATTGATAACCTCGGTGCCACAGTTGATATAAGTATCCTTTTGTGTGGAAACATCAATTCTTTTGAAGAACAGTCCAGGTGGGAACATGTTGAATTACACGTATATCGATAAAGTTAACCATTTTAGTGTGAACAATAGACCGAAGTGCATAATTATGGATTCGGAAAACGCATTTTCTGATTTCTGATGACATTGCAGGCCCATGCCCAGGATTTCGAGCAGAGGGGGGTCCAGGGGATCGAGGGTTGTCGAGGGTGGAGTCCCCCTCACGTAGGAAATTTTGTAAAATCTGCATACTGAAGACATCATTTCCCAGCATTTCAGCCATGAACATGTCTTGACTGATTGAACCTTGTCGCATCCGCCACACCCAACAACGGATACCTGATGGGCTTACTAATAACAGAACTAAAGCAGGTACTACATCTATATCACGGCAGGGATCCGACGTTTCACCCGCTAGACCCTTCACCTACTTGTCCCTCTCCTTGAAGTGATAGGGGTAAAAAAATCTATGGCCTGAGCGAGCAGGAGGGTCCGGACCCCCTGGACCCCCTCTGGACACGCGCCTGCATTGATGTTTTCATCATCGCAGCGTTTGCACTCCCTTATCATGTTTATTTTAACCTGCTAATACGGACCGCACCTCCTTTCAGTAGACTGGTACCCCATTGAGAAGTTATGATCTGAATCAAAATAAATGGTAAACTTGAAGATTGAATTCATTTTAAGGCTGAACATCCTTTATTAGCTCACTGGGGTGAGCTATTACAATGGTGCAGCGTCCGTCGTCGTCGTGTTCCGTTAGCAGGGCACGTTTCGTAACCGCTGGAGCTATTGATCTGAAACTTGGTACATATATACCCCTAGGTCAGATGACCCATGGCACCAAGTTTCGGTTCCATTCAACTCTCAGTTTGGCCACCAGGTGGCGGAAACCAAAAACACAAAAAGTGCAATAACTCCTGAACTAATGACTAGATCATCTCCAAATTTTTATCATAGGTGTAGCCATAAAGGAATCAAACCATAAAGGTTCAACTCGGATTTCAGAGATCACATTTTAAAACTCGAAATATTGTATGAAATCCTTTACGTATTCCATCAAAATTAGTCTTAAAATAAAGGTATTGACCCTGTCTATCGAACACCGTTTATTTCATTCGATTCGACGCAGTCATTCTTGAGATATTCGCTCCTAAAGCAAGAAAACCGGCCCAATTTCCATATTTCTCCATTTAAACGATGAGTTTACTGCAGTGCGGTTTCCTGTAGTATCCGCTAGATGGCAGTATAATGGCTCAACCTCGTCCTCGCAAGTTAGCTACCTGGTATGAGGATAATTGTTTCTATTTATATCACACATCAACGAGTGGTCTGCTGCGTGCGTTCACCCTATGGCATTACTCCTTTCTAAGCCTATCAGAAAAATTAGGGCGGTCCTAAGGAAGGCAGTGAGGGGAGTGAATGACAGGTCTTAAAATACCTCACAGCAAATAATAGCCTCAGGAAACCTTTTGTAGTAGTAGTTGTGGCCACTTGTACAATGTTAATGCAATTAGGGGGTAATTACTCTTGCAGTAATCCTTAGTGTGACTGTATGGGGCAATACTCAGAGGTATATTGTATACAGGTTTGCAGAATTGTAGCATTATGGTGGGGTGGGATTTGAGCTTGAAGAAAAGCTGAAGTTTGACCTTTCTCAATGCTTCAAGCATAGAGAAAATCTGACTTCAATGAAAGTGTGGCTGAAGTCAGACCCTAGCATACCGCCCGTCTTGCGTACATAAAAAAGCTGGAGAATTAACCCTTGCAGTTCTGAAAATGCCCAATGCTTGGCTTTCTGACGAGTGTGTCAGTGAGAAAAAATGCAGAGATGAATTCAAATGAGATATCTAAAATCGCAATGGCTATTTGTACCGTCACGGTGCAAATAACGCCAAACCAGTTCTTTTTCACACCGTCGTAAACAGCAGTTCTGAAAACGAAAACAGCCAACGTAAACAGCCAATATACAATATTTTCTTACACTTTCGGTGTCCGATTAAAGGTATTGATCTCGGTAATGAAAGCTGAAAATTTCACCAACATCGGTTCACCAACATCGGTTGGCCAGGTAAACAGCCAATCAGAAAGCTTCATTCCAGACATGCAAGATGAGGTGGTTTCATCTCACACAATGCCGGATTTTTTTTTGAATATGCTTGATGAAAACGTTATTTTATAACCACTACCAGGATAAAAAGTTTTATATCAATGCTTTTCTGGGGAAGGTAGGCCTACCTAAGTATCTAATTATTTGTTCCCCTCATTTCGTAGATATATTGTACAAGAAGTCGTTTTCCAGAGGTTTACGCGAATTTTCGACCCAAACGGGTCTTCATCAGGCCGGGCAATTCTTTGCAAAAATTTCAGAAAAGTCTTTTCTGAAGTTTTTGCAAAGAATAGTCCGGCCTGATGAAGACCCGTTTGACCGTTTGAGTCGAAAATTCGCATAAACCTCTGGAAAACGACTTTGTATTACCGGTATATCATTTTGTGTGTCGATTTTTGTGCCTTACTTTGTGGACCTTTGTAGCATGAGCCCCGGTGGCCGAGTGGTTAGCTGTGTGGTTATCAAACGGAAGGCCGCTGGTTCGAGCCCCATGATGACAGTTCCTTTTTTTATCAATCAGTTTCACCTCCTTTTATTTTTTGTTGTCGCCTTTTTATCGATATTGTGATATTGATCCGTGTGACTGTCAGAAAATGGTGACTCGGAACTGCATTCTTGAGCCAAATTTTCTTCTAAACAATTGGGGGGGGGGGTACCTTCATATTGTGCTAACTTGTGGCTAATTTGGTACGGTATAGATGTAATGTCTGAGAAGGCCTCCCGAATGCCAGTGCCCGCTTTATTGTGTGGCAGACACTCAAATAATGAAAGACAGGTTTATCAGTATCTGTATATGTACCCTCCCCCATTGTCGGGACATGGCTGGTGTGACAGGAATCATCGTCCCAGGAATGCGAGTGCAAGTCCGCCAAACAATAGCCCGCTAAGGTCATGTCCGAATGGTGATGGTCCCTCGCTGAACAAAAGGACCGGACTTTGATTCCAGGGGGACTTTCATTCCTGTCACACCGGGACAAACTGTCTCGATCTGTTTTAAAGAGGTTGAGATCAGCGACTTATCATGGATCCTTTATACGAAAACGGATCAAAATGTCGACAAAATTTGTCCTCGTTGTACAGATTTCTATCCATTATGGATAAGGATCCGTGATAAGTCACTGATCTCAACCTCCCTATTGCCCAGTCCAGACCGAAACGTAGGTTCATAGTGTGAAGGGGATCAAGATCACACAATTTTCTTATGCTGAATACACACAGTTCGAGCTATACATGAACCCAATGTTCAGTCACTCTGTAAACCACACAACAAGGTCCAATTACTTTGCCATTCAAACCACCATGGGCAGGTTAATCCTGTATAAACCCATTAAATCAGCCAGCAGTACCACACTTCCAAATTGTTATTATGTAATGTTAACAGATCTAAATTGAGGAGAATCTATAAATAGAATGTAAACAGTTCTTCTTGATGATTGGCAGTCATCAGGCCCCGCCTTCCTGAGTTTGACAGAAAGGAGTAATGCCATTAGGTACCCGCAATGCATGACGGGAAATCCCAAATGGCAATCGGCAATGTTCGGCCAACTTCGGAGGAAAAACGACTGTCGATCGACAGGGGAATCGATGGTACAGACACCTCGCCACTAATGTTGGTACTAAACCTTCAATATCACCCTGAACGCTCATCGTTTGTGCGAATATTCCCTTACCTCGGCATTTTCATTTCTAAATATCTCATCACCTGGCCAACCGATGTTGGTGAAATTTTCAGCTTTCATTACCGAGATCAATACCTTTAATCGGACACCGAAAGTGTAAGAAAATATTGTGTATTTTCGATGTTATCAAACAATACATGCAGAAATCCTGAATTGAGCGAAAATCCGAGTTGAACCTTTATGGTTTGATTCCTTTATGGTGTAGCTAATAAGGATACATAACATATATAACGGGTTTTTGATTTGACCTACTTTTCAAGGTCACAGAGGTCAAAGTTCGACAAAAGTGACGAACCTGCCACAGTTTGTCATTATTTCATCGAGCGACTTCATATCTCGCATAAACATGCATTGGAGGGGTACCTTAAAAACTACCGAGTTTCGGTCTGATCGGACATCCAATATGGCCGCCAGGTGGCGTAACCTGAAAATCGACCAAGTGCTATTACTCGGGAACGGCTTGACGCAGAGTGCTCAAATTTGATATTTACCTCCATCTAGATGACCTTTACATGCATGTTTAATTTCGGCCTGATTTGACTTCAAACATGGCCACCAGGTGGCGTAACCCAAAAATCATCAAAGTGCTGTAACTCAGGAACGCCTTAACCCAAAGCGCTCCAATGTGATATGTGGCCCCCTGCAGATGACCTTTATGTCCATGTGAAGTTTCGGCCCGATCGGACATCCAATATGGCCGCCAGGTGGCGTAACCCGAAAATAATCAAAGTCCTACCTGGGAATGACTTGACGCAGATTGCTCATAACTGACCTCCCTCTGTCATTAGACTATTAGGCCTATGTCCAACCCAGTGAGCACGTGGTCCATGGACCATTTCATTTCAAGGATGCCACAAATAATTTGCTAGGAAATGGAATTCAAGCTTTCCTTTACCAATATCTTCAGACATCTTGAAAAGTTTAGTAAATCCCGATGATGGTATTAAAGCAGCTGAATTTGTGATGGAAGTCACAGATAAAACAAGAGCTGATCAGAAGGTATGTGAGGAATTCCCACGCAGCATAGGCAGTTAACCTTTTCACCGTCAATGCCAAGTTTGTCAAATAAAAATATGTAAAAACCTTGAAATGCACATTAAGCCCACCATAGGTAGGCTCACGCATTTACACCTCATCTTCCGCAAGCTGTGTGTAATCTCACGCATTTCCTCAAAAGTGAAGCTCTTCAAAAAAATTGTTCCCATATTTCACAAGCTGCAATTTCCAACCGCGTTTGGTGACTATCATCTGCTCAGGCAGCGCCCGTGCCATCTCATGATCTGCCATTACATTCTGTAATCAGTCTTTTACCGCCAACGCTCTGACCAATCACAGCCTTTCACTGAAGGACATCATGCGCCGTGTGGTTTTGTGCACATTTTTGATGCTTGGGCAAGGCAACCCCAAAATGTCCCATTCTCCAGCAAAAACTTGCCCAAGCTCCAGCAATGTATCAGAACACCCTTGGCAGTCCTGAGTCCTGAATATAATGGGGACCCTAGCCCACTGCCTCAATACATGTAGGTGTCACTAGTGGTTAAAACTATTGAAATGAAACTGACATCCCAGTCCTGACCAATATCCCACACGAAAGGCGTCCATTGTATGGGACCGGGTTTCGGTGTGCTGCCCTCTATCCCCATTATCTCCATTTGGTGTGTTCGAAGATGTTTCCATTCACTGAAAACTGAACTTTGTGCTCCATTACAGGGTGGTACCCTTGTCTGGTATGACGGGAAACTGAGATTACTTGAGATCGCTCAGGTACCAAAAGAACATGTGGATGAGTTCAAGAGTATAAGGAAATTCAAGTAAGTATTTGACAGGTAATGTTGTTTCTTACCCCATCCCCTTTTTACCTCACCAGGGTGAGCTGTTACAATGGTGAAGTGTCCATTGTCCTTCGTCAGCAGGGCACATTTTGGAGCTGTTGATCCGAAGCTTGGTACATATATACCCCTATACATGTATATACCTCTGACACCAGGTTTCGGTCCAATTCAATTCTTGGCTTGGCCACCAGGTGGCAGAAACCAAAAACAAAAACTGCATGATTTGACCTACTTTTCAAGGCCACAGAAGTACACGTAAGTTCAAAATTTTGTCGTTTGGTGGCACATTTCGTGGCTATTTGACCTAATATCTTCTAACTTGGTGTGATCAGGTGTCTGGGTACCCTCTATACCTGGAACTCACCATTTCGATTTTAACATGTCATTTGTTCTTCTGGTACATCCACCCAGGTGAGCACATGCCACATGGTCCATGGACCATTTCATTTTCAACTCTGAATACAAGTGTGAGACAAACTCAGGCCTTGCCTTCTGAGGCGAGCAAAAAACTGCTTGCCTGAGAACAATAGAAAACTCTATTGTTATCAGGCGAGCAGTTTTTTGCCCGCCTCAGAAGACAAGGCCTGCAAACTGTGTCACTTACACATATGTGGTGCTGTCTACTGTTGTTATGCAGTTTCCAAGCACTTCGCATTATCACCCCTGTCTCTCCAGAAAATTTCTGGGGGACTGAATGAGTAGGTCATTCAGCGACTCTTGATTCTTTCAGACCAGTTGAGAACACATTGAGCACTTGGCTGGAAATTGAACCCGTGACCTCTTGGGTCTGGATTCTAGTGCTCAGCCACCTCACTCTCCAAGACAATTTGTGACATTGGGTCGTATTTCAGAACGTTCCTTAACGTTAAGGTCGACCTTAAGTCTATTGTAAAACCATCGAGAACAATAGATTTAAGGTGGACCTTCATGTTAAGGAACGTTTTAAAATACGGCCCATTGTCTCCATAACTATTTTGTGCAAACTGGGTTAGAATTTTGAAATATTAATGGGTAATGAGGGCACATACAAATCTTAACCCTTAGAACACTGAGGCCCTTACCCCCGGGGCGCCCCCCACCCTTCAGAAATATTGCTGAAAATTCCCGCTCCTCTACCGCGCCCTCTGCCCCTAGGCTGCTGAACTACGGGCTGTAAATCGTCTGAATCATCGCTACTAGACAGTACACTTTCAGCATCCAAGTCATCACACTCTGATTCAAAGTCACTGCCCATAATCGCTACGGTAATTATAACATCAAAACTCATTACCTCATCCAACACGTGGTTCTGGGTCAGGGTCAGTAAATTCCTTACCATTTCGTCAAATTTTGATCGATTTCAACTCTGTAAAAAGCAGAAACTTCTCCGGGCTACAGTGAATACGTTGAGCCGATGCACATATGTAACAGCACCGCTGATTGGCTGTATTGTTGCTAGGCAATACAGATATAGAGCAGGGGATTCCCCAGCCGGAATACCGACCACTCGGGTTATTCTACTTCTGGGTTGCGGCCATAATACCGGCTGCTCGGGTTCTAAGCCGTATGCACCAAACGAAGATTATCTTGGAACTCAGGTTGAGCCACAACTTTTAAATTGTTCAGGTTTGCCAGGGCATGATGTGAAAATGGAAAAGTTGTGGCTCAACCTGAGTACAAGATAATCTTCACTTGGTGCATACGGCCCTAAGGGTTAACATACCTGTGAGCGGTGCTACTGATGGTGATGTTGTGGAAACCCACTCAATTGGACTGCAGAAAAATTTCTCTGAGACACTTGTACTTAGCCTTTATTTGATTCTTTTTTCGTCTGCAGAATATTCAACACGAACAACTTGTGGATCAACCTGCAGGCAATGAAACGAGTGGTCGAGGAGAAGACACTTCATATGGAAATAATCATTAATCCGAAGGTAAACAAGACTAATATAGCTTAAGTGAACCTTGTTCTCTGTAGTGTTCTGAGAGAACAAGTATACACCCTTCCCATAATGTGGCGCTGCTGTTCAAAGCTGACGTAGAATGAGAAAGGAGGAAATTATAAGGGCCAAATTCATAAAGGGTGTTTAAGACTTACATGTGTGTAACTTCGTCAAATGCATGGTGGAAGTGTGTGCATTTAGTGAAGTTACACGTGTCTAAGTCTTAAACACCCTTTATGAATATGGCCCTATGAGTTCAAATGGCCGCACAAAGAATATGTTCCCAGTTGACTGCAGTTCTTGAATTCCTTTGATGATGTCAAAAGGGGAAATGCTAGTTCCAACATTAGCCACTGATTTATAGAAAGGGTCTATATCCTAGGATATACCATAAATCAATATGTAAAATGATGTCAGTGGCATTGCTGTGGGCACATCGCTCGCAGAGCCGACCTGTCGGAATATACATGTATTGTCATATGTGACCTAGTCTGGCAAAACCCCGCCAAAGTCGCTGAACACCACAGGGTTAATTACCGTAGTTATGTAGGGAGCCTGATCACAATGAAAAAACAACAGTCTGTTATTGTCAAAAAAGCATTATCAATTGTGCAACAAAGGGCAGGTATAATGAAGGCCTATGTCACTCCCCAGCGACTTTGGCTGGGTTTTCACAGACGCGGTCACATATGCGTACCCCATTGTGTTGTGGAAGTGGGATTGTTCCAATGGCATCAACGAACACGGTCCCAGGCCCGGTTGCTCCAATCATACTTAAGTGCTCAAGCTAACCTGAAAGTCGTTCTCAACCTCAAATTGTAATGGCAAATCATATTACTAAAGCCCAGTTCACACTGCCACGATTCCGACCACGTTGCCTCTACGAATCCTCTGAAATATTTTCGTAGAGGGATCGTGGCCTTAGTGTTACAATGGGTGCGGATTATCACGAAAAACAAGAAGTCTGTAGGAAGGCATCACGAAGCCTATAGGAACACCACGAAAGCATTTCGTAGAGGCATCGTGGTCGGAATCGTGGCAGTGTGAACTGGGCTTTACCGGTAGTTGAAATCAACCTCAAACTTAACTTTGAGCATAGCTGGTACAACTGGGCCCCAAAGTTGCATCATTTCACTAGAAATTTATAAGTTTCTTAATTTTTCAGACCCTCAATAGCGGCTTGAATGTCATCCAGTTAGAAACAGCTGTGGGTGCTGCAATAAAAAGTTTTGATGGTGCCATAGGTAAATTTTTGTTGCAAAAAATAAGCTAATAAGGAATTTTGTAGAAGATGTCTAGAGCACCTCTGATGTCAATTGGTTGAGAAGTGCTTTATAGGAGTATCCCACTGGCGAATTTTGGCCTGCGACAAGGGATGAATGAAAAAATCGTAGCTCCTCATAACAGTTCTTAGACTGTCGTCTATGTTAGCAATGATTCTCTGGCTCGCAGAAAAATTTTCAAAAAGTTCCAAATTTGCCCACGACAAAATTTTTGTCGAAGTCAGTTGAAGTTATCTTGTATATAGTCGCACCCATGTCGTACGTAGTCATACAGGATCGTAGGTCTTGCTTATTGGAGAGTAACCTCGACTACTGTAAAGCAAGATAATTTGGCGGCTGGGAATTTTCGTGAATCAAGAATTATAGACATATTCGCAGCAGGATATTTTCGCGAGTCTCTGCCATTTTTTCAGTTTGTATTCACGGACCGTATTTATCACTTGCGTGTACTCATATTCGCGACAGGAAATTTTCGCGACAGGAAATTTACACTCTCGCGAAATTCGCGAAAATTTCCTGCACGTGAAATTTTCCTGCTTTACAGTATCTAGGACAGTCTGCGACTAGCTACGAGTAATGTGCGAAGAAACTACGAGTATCTACGACCATCCACGACTAACTTCGTTTAGGCCTGCGAGTGTTCGACCAATCAGCGAGCAGTTGACAACTCGCGAAAAACTACGAATGCTAAATATCGCACTTGTCGAGGGAATATCACAGACTTCAGATTCGCCCCTTGTCATGGGCAAAAGTCGCCAGTGGGACCCTACTATTGGGCTGATGTTTTGTTTGGTACAGTTGCTGCTACATCAGTCTGGGGAAAATCCTTCAAAAGAAACACTTTCAATTTCGGACCCACACCACTTCTGATTTAAGACTTTGAACTCGGAAGCCGATGGAAATCAATATCAAAGTGCTGAAAACAGAATTTTTCAGCTATGATTAATATTATTAACTTTTCAGGTGTGGTTGTGCCACGGAAACGCTTCCTCCCTGTGAAGAAGACATCTGACCTCCTCATTGTGATGAGTAATCTGTACAATATAAGGTCTGGTTCACTTGAGATGAACTTGATGAGGTCGATTGACTTGGTGCCTCTGGTCAAGCTTGGCGTACACTTTAATAAGGTAAGGAGAGCACCTTCTTTAGTTGTGCATTTTGCTTGATTTGTTTGAGTACCGTTGGGTCAGGCAAACTCTGAAATTAGGTAACACACCAGTATTTTTTGTCAGGTGCTCGGATTCACACATGTGAGGCGGTCTAGGAAAACCCGTCGGATGTCATGTTTGAGAAAACTGTTAATGGTATTCGTGCANCCCCCCCCCCCCCCCAGCAAAAGCAGACGCTTGACGCTAGGGATTGTCATTGGTTGTCAGTTTATTCAACTATTATCACTGCTGTCTACCACTATTGGAAACCCACAGACGTTCATTTCAGCTATTGTGTCATAAAGCCGTTAACCCTTTCCATTATTGCAACAGGTGTCTGCTTTTGCTGGAGCGGGTCACACACATGTTCAGTAAAATACACTGTCAACTTATAGGGAAAGGCTGTGACAATGCACTCGAGGTTAAGCCTGCTGCACACGAGAAAAATTAGCTGAGCATAATCAAATGTCAATCGAGAATTTTTACCTTTGGGACTGACATTTGGGCCCGTATTTTAGAATGCTCCTCAACGTAAAGGAGGTCCTTTACTTTGAGGAGCATTCTAAAATACGGGCCATAGTGTCCTTAATTGAGAGGTGTCCTGAAAAGTGTGTGACGTTAAAATGAATAGAAATGGCGACGGATGTGCTGACTTGCGTGATTTTGTTTTTGCAGGTCAAGGATTTCCTTCATCGATTTGCTAATATTCCAGATGTGCTCGAGTTGGATCATCTGACTGTTTCAGGTGATGTCAACTTTGGAAAAGATGTTGTGCTCAGGGTAAGTTGGCTTAAGGAATTGATACCGAACTGGAGGTATTGGTTGTCTCACCAAACCCGCGAGGGTGGAGCTAAAATGCAGACCTAAACCCGAGGCGCTTCGCCGAGGGTTTAGGTCGGAATGACAGCTCCACCCGAGCGGGTTTGGTGAGACGACCAATACCGACAGTGAGGTATCAATTTCTATTCTAAACCACCTTTCCATAAACCTTTCTGGCACTAAAACATTCATAGGCCTATTCAGTTCAGTGCGATTTGATTACAAATAGGCCTATTTTGAGATGTTCAGAGTCAATCCGACCCGGCATCCGGCTCCGCGGATGACGCTACGTCGATGACGCGACGTCACTGTGTAACAACATGTACATCGTGCCTACATCGTGTACATCGGTGTGCAGCGCTAGGCCCAACAAGCTGCAGGAGCCGAAATGAGACAGCAGGGCGCTTTCTTCAACGGATTTTCCGCAGGATGTGTAGCTTATGATACAAAACATTCTTGGGATAGGTCAGTGAGTATAAATCTCGCCCATATTCTCTGCACCGCCTCTCTGAATGCTCGAAGCGAGAAACACATGGTCGGCGGTTTTGGTTGCGACACCAAAGCCCGGTGTGGTTAAAACGAGGCTAATGCATTATCCATTGAAAACAAGGCTCACTGTGACCAAGGTGGTTTAGAATGTCAACTTAATTACATGTATCTGGTTTCGAATCAGGAGTTGGACTTTATTTACTTCGAGTACAATCAGTGTATGGGGTAGACAGGAAACAAGAACTACAGTAGTGGACATAATTATTAGGACAGAGGGAATTCAAGTTGTCATTCAAGGCAAAATTTCCGCTTCTGTATTCCATCTATATCAAAAGTATTTGAAGACAGTCCTAGATATGCACTCCTCTAGTCTGAAAGGTTTTCGCTGAATTGAGATACTGGATATCACGAGAACGGTGAAAATATCGAAACTTGACATATTTCTTGAGATTTGCTATTATCACCATTTTGTCTGGATATTTTGTAGGCCTTTTTCTCTTACAACAACATGTTGAATTTGGGGGCCTTTTCATGGGAAAAAGCCACGGGTCGTATGCCGGAAAATACGATAAATACATTGTCCTCCCAGAGGCCATAACTTACTGGTAGTTCACTTTTATTTCAGGGGACTGTGATTATAATAGCCAATCACGGTGACCGAATCGACATCCCATCTGGTGCAATCCTTGAAAACAAGATTATATCGGGAAATCTGCGCATCCTTGATCACTAACGTGATAAGTGGTGTCATTCGACATCCTGCTGAATGGCTGCAAGTCGTGTCAAGTGTACGATCAAAGGCTTGTTCTTCAGTCAGTGTGAGGACAATGTAAGACAGGAGTCATTAGGCCTTTTTTACACAGTGTGGGTTCGAGGAAACCTACCTCCACCCTCCTCGGGCAGGTTCGGTTCAGGATGGATTGATCGCTTTTACACAGTGCGGGTTTGGTAACCCGGCTCGATCTAGTTCGAGGCCTGTTCGTTCAAATGCGTGCCACTAGATGGCGTGTATTAACATTTACAGTTGTTGTAAGTAAAAAAATTCTGGAAATAACCACTTAAAATCGATAAACTATGCTTCTAACAGCATGAGCAGTGCTTGAGAAATCTCGCGCGTGATTTCTTCACAGGTAACTTACAGCATGTACACAAGTGATGTCACTTCGGTAGGGTGCTCAATCCTGCACGAGGCCGGTGGCAAGAATAACCGGCCTGCACCTACCTCCACTGTCCCGAGACTCGCGCGGCGAACTGAACTTGCCCAAGGACGGTGGAGGTCAGTTGTTTCGCTTTTACACGGGGAAAAATAACCGAACCCTCCTCGATTCAGTCTCGATCCGGAATGCACTGGCACCGTGTAAAAGGCCTGTTGTGATAGGTGCTGTTTGCAGTGATGGACTGAACTTACTACAGTGTATATCAAAAAAAATGTAAACCTAGTTACAGTAGGCAATTTCTTGAAAATGGCACAATATTGCACAAAATGGTAACTTGTCACACTTATGATTTTTAACGCTTCCAAGAATTGGCTTTATTCAGTCAGCCATGACAATAAAATTTTGATCAAGGTAGCGTAAGGGACACCCTAGTCCTTCTAATGGTATATCATGTTTTATTTGGTAGATTTGTTGAAATTTGGATTTAAAGTTGGGTTTACTTTTTTTTATGCACACTGTATGGGCGTATACGAATCCTCGTTCTTGACGACACTCGTGCTGACCCAGTTCATGTAGTTGCTGACTCAACTCGAGAACGGCAGTCTCGAAATCCGGGAATGCGACCCGTGTCGGGCCAAGAACGTGTTCTTCCCACTCCCCACTCAGTAGAGGGTTGAAAAGAACATGTTCTTTGACCCGACTTGAGTTGCGTTCCAGTCATGCGAGACTGCCATTCTCGAGTTGAGTCAACAACCACATGAACTAGGTCAGCACGAGTGTGGTCAAGAACGAGGATTCGAATACGCCCTATAGGTCTGCGTTATAAGCAGGATTAGTTTTTCTCGTTGTTGCATTCAGCTTCAACTTCTGTATTCGTTGATAAGGAAGATTTGTTGTCTGTCAAATCTGTTGACTGTTTTCACATGAACTCATATGGTGGGAAAAAATAATTGGGTAGTCTTAGGAAACACTCCTGTCAAATATGGTGGGTTAAACTTATGAATATCTGTGTATAGTCCTTTCCAGATACCTAAGGAAAATGGCAATGTTACAAGACCCTGTTCACTATTTTGACGAGCTATTGCACAATACTTTAACAGGCGAGTCCAAAAAAATGGTACCAGTATAGAGAATAATGCATGTCACCTTGCCTATTGGCTGTGTTTGTGGTCAAGCTGTTAGTAATAGACTAACCAAAACTGACAAGGTTAGGCAAGTGCGATTTGCCTTAGGTATCTGGAAAGGACTGTAGTTGAATTGAATCTAGGTAAATCTCAAGGTAGTTTCTGTCGTTATGTGGTCATAAAGTTGTGTGATTCTTTTATGGTATGGGTTAGATTGTAAATTCAAAGTGCGAAGTGTGGAACAGTGGCAAACTTTGTAGATTTTAGTCTGCCCATATCCAGTGAATTGGTAATTAACTGATACAAGAATTTCTGCAAACTACACTTGTAGAAAAAATATGTTTTACCACTTGTCCATTTCGTGAGTTGTCTCACAAGAAATTGCATGTGCTATGGGGAAAGAGGCGGTTGATTTGGCTGTAGCCATATACAGCACTGGTATAGAAAAACTACTATTTTATAATTTTGTTAATGATTCTAATATATTCTCTCATCTTAGCTAATTTATTGTCTTATTCTGGTTTCCTTTCACATGTTTCAGGATTAATAAAGTCATCAGTTGCTGGCACTACTGTATAGACGATTCTCGAATTCGCACATCTGCGCACTTCCACCAAAATTTCAATTAGAACCTCGTTCTGAAACCGGCTGACGTGATGCAATCCATGATTCAGCAATGGTCAAGTCTGACACAACGTCTTCGACATCACTATCGTGGGGCAATCTCGTACCCAGAGTTCAATGCCACATTAAACTCTGGAAATGGCTAGACCGGTACTACTTTTCCACAGTGCAAATGCATTGTTGGTGGCGGATGAATTTCTTACCGTTGCACAGCGAATTGCGTAGGGATTTGAAAGAGTTCGAATACCCAACGGAATGTTAAAATAGTAGTAATTTTACAAATACTGGAACAAATTCTAATTTTTGGTATGACTATTTTATTAAATAATTTGTAAAATCGATGAGCACAAGAATCTTGTGCTGGGTTCCAGCCCTTTTCAGAGATCTTAGCCAAGGAACGATGGTGGCGACCTCTTCAGATTGGTCGTGAGGTTGTCTGCATTACGTCATTCAGTTTCAGACCGAGGTTGTGGTTGAGATTTCGGCGGAAGTGTGCAGATCTTTGTCGTTTACGTCAATTTGAGAACGGTCCATTGTTCATTACTGTTTTTAGATACCGGTATTCTGCTTGTGCTGAATGTTAATTTTCTGGAATATTTTTCGTGAAAGCTAACAAAAAAATAATGAGATATGTTACCTCATCAAAAACTATTACCGTAGGTTATCAACATGACTGGGGCATATTTTACCCGAGGCCTCAAGGTTAGCTCACTTTGTTGTGTGCACACTCCTCCTGTTCAGTCTATTATTTGTTGACTTCTCTTGGGTTTGCTTGAAAAAGTATGATTTGCAAATCCAGACGGAGAGATCCAAATTAAAAGAGGTGAAACAACTTAAAAGGAACAAAGAGGCATGAATGGTGATCAAACTGCGACTTAGGAGCAGATGTTTCTGTGCAAGCCTGACAGCCCAGTTCACAATTAGCTAGTCCAAAGCCAGGAGTCGCATCAGAATAAATGTACCGCTGTAAATAAACAAGGCAGCTTCATCTTGTTATCAAAAGGTCACATATAGACAATCCTACTTAATAGTATGCTAGGTCTCTGTACTTATTTTATTTTATCATACTGTATTATGTTTTGGTGATAAACAGGAAGTCAATTTCCAGAATCTTAGCAAATTTTTGACCCCAACCGGGGTCTTCTTCAGGCTGGCACTTTCAAGTCGAGCTACCAGAACTTTACACTTCTGGTAGCTCGACTTGAAAGTGCCAGCCTGAAGAAGACTCCGTTTGGGGTCGAAAATTTGCTAAGATTCTGGAAATTGACTTCCTGTTTATCATCATTTTGTGTGTCAATTTTTGTGCTTTCTCTTTCTTTGGGTATTATGTTTTGGGGGTGTTCTTGTAGGCAATAATGCTGATGTCAAGATTTGGCCCACAGCTGGTGGAATGGAGATAAATAGAGGTAAAGTTGCCTCTGAGCGCAAGTGTCATAAAGTTTGGGCGTGGCCTGCTCCACAGGGGAAGCATTAATTTTCATAAACTTCACTGATAATTCTTATTCAACCGCTAACCAACATGCCTGGGAAGTTTGAACCAATTCTTAAGAGGTGATTTTCCAGTTTTCTCTATATCTGGGCCTATCTTAGAAAAACTCACTCTTAAAAATACCATGTATGTGCTCTGCTTGTCTCCCAAACTCGTCCTAAGTGGGTTTACGTACCTACAACACCACTGGAAAGGGCTGCGACCGGTAGGCCTACTGCTTTAGGAATACTGCGCATGCGCGTTGTCAGGGGTTTGGTTACATCAGCGCATCGATATATACTAATTTTGAGGCGAATCACACCGAGGCTGGCACCCGCGGCATGATGTCAAATAGTTCCCAACTACCGTAACTATTCTTTGAAATTGCTCTAATACTCATTTACAACTTCGTGTTTTGGGGTATTATATGGCTTTCTAGGCATATTTGATATTTTCAGTCATCAAATAACGAAATATTACCCGGTACATGAAACAGATATTTTGGCACGCTGCCAGTGGTTGACCAGAAATTCTGGTCAAGTCGTAGCCTTTCCAGCGATATCCTCGGATGAGGTAGATCTGAGTACAAGATTGCTTGTCTCCGTGCATCTACACTGGTCTTCATCATTATGGTCCCCACACCACAAGTGTGGGGACCATTTTGTTATCACTCAGTCAGGAAAATTCTCATAAGAGTTCAAGAATGATGATCACGTCTCAGGCCCCATGGGCCTGAAACATGATCACGTCTCAGGCCCCGCACTACGCATGTGTATTAGGTCATATTTATTTCTTTTCACAGGCAATAGATGGCGTGTAAAGTGATCTGAATTGCCAGTGTGGAAGGGATGGTAGTCCTAGAGTGCCAGTCCGAGTGACAATAATTTGCTATCGTGGTTTCTTATAGCCGATACTCGTGTAACGGGACAGTTTTAAAGGCGCGGTCATTCTGCAAATCTGCAGTTAAAGGGGAATTTGCTGTTTTGCATTCTTTGTAATTGAAGGCTTTGATGACAGGATACACTGTGAGGTCCCTACCCTGCATCTCATGTCAAAAGGTATCAGTTGGACTATGTCGCCCACTTTCCTACTTGCTATAAAAGTGACAGTGGGGCCTCAGACGTGATCAAAATGCCCCCCCCCCAAATGACAGGAAAATGCATCAAAAACACTTAGGCCTGAATTGTCAAACGTTTCGGGGCCCCCAGGGTCAGACCCCCCTTTGGATATTCTGCATGGTTAGCTCACCACTCCGTCAAGCTACGTACGCTCCCTTTTTATCAGTCCTGGATCCTGCCCTGTCACATTTCTTCTTTGCTGAAGGCGCACTTATTAATGGAGGCCTCAGATGTGACCAAGATGGGGCCTTAGACGTGATGAAACAGAATAGGCCACATTTTCTTGCTTCTTACACAAGTAATAGTTCGTGCTTGCTAAACAGGGCCTCAAACGTGACCAAAAATTGTTACATTCTACTCTCTCNTTGATTTGACTTTTTCAGGTCACACATAAAACTGAACTCAATATTAACCCTTTGCCACTCAGTTACATGTAGGCCTACTTCACTTCTCAGTTGACATTGACTATCAGCAATTCATTTTCACAGCAGATCTGCCCCCCACCCCCCAGTCAAACTGAGGAAAGATCTCACAATTTGACCCAGTCTCCACCCTATTAAGCAAATTTCACCCTTTCACTCAGCAAGTGAACCTTCCATTCAGTTTTCCTGTCAGGGGACCATCAAATTTGCTGTCAAGCAAATTTCACAGTTCTAGTTCGTACATTGTCGTTTCAATAGAAATATTTTGAGGAGAAATCCTGTCAATGTTTTCCTGGCTATCAGAATGTAAATGTTACATAACATTTCTGACCATCAGAGGATTGTGTAAAACCATGATGCGGATGGTTTGGAGATGTCTAAATGGGCAGTGGTACTCCGTTTTCAGTCTTACTGATACAATTTTTTGGTGATACCATAAAGGAATCAAAAATAAAGGTTCTACTTACAAATTTAACATTTCATAAATGTGGGCAGTACCCCTTTACTGCCCCTTTAAACCTCAACAGATTTGCATTCTGACTCTTCCATATGATAGGCAAGACTCTTCTGCATGTTTAGTGCAAATTTTGTTGAATTCCGACAAGTTTATCGTATGATACAAAAGGACTGAATTAATGAGAACTCCACGAACGATGAGAGCACAGGGTCATCTGTGTACATTTGAATAGGCTACCCGCCAACTTACATTTGCACATGGAACACTAATTGTGGGGAAAATAGCTCTTTTATCCTCAGAAGTGGAATTCAAGGCATCAAGTTGACAGATTCATGTACCCCACTACCGTAAAAAAAGTTGAAGCATTGCTACTCTATTAATTTGAAATTTGCGCCACGAAGACTGCTTGCTTGCACAGCGGCAATTCCGATCGCTTTATTTCCTCATGGAGATCTTCAAAACTACAACGGCTTTTACTGTAGATCGGCGTTGTATGCAAGCAGTCTTCGTGGCGCAAATAGAGAGAGGTCGGCCGACTGGTCAGGGGTTGGTGGGTTCGAGTCTCGGAACCATCAAAGATTATTTTTCTTTTTTTCTCATCTGGCGGTTGTGCTGACCGTCCGAGAGGGTGTATTCATGTTCGGTGGCTGTTCGGAGCATGGCGGATGGTTGTTTGTAGTTTCTGCCTCTGCCGCTTGGGGTTTGTATCTATTAAGTTCAGCTTTAATTGCTTGTTTGCCCTGTCTACACAGGCTATGTAGTTCTACATTCGGGTTTCAGCTCAGTCTTTTCTAGAGTTTCAGATTGTAAAGTTCCACTTGAAAAAGACCCCGGTTGGGGTCGAAAATTCGTGAATTCTGGAGATTGACTTCTTGTTTATTATCTATTAATTTGAAAAGTGTACATTGTGTAACATGAATTTCTGATGTGTCTACAAAAACGCGCCTGGCTCCCACAAATTGCAACGAAAACTGGCGCCAAGCCACTCATTCCAGAGGCAACGAAATGGGCCACGACCTCATGTAGGTTTGCTTGTTCCAAAATGTCCGCGAGAGAAACAGGCCGGAGCCAAAGATGCAAGTTGTGAGGAAATAGTCACATTCTACCTAGGTTGCCAATCTTTAAACGTCTATATCTCGTTAAAACCGTTGCTCCTTTACGCGTCTAAAAATTGGTCGAAATCTACTTTTTTCTCCTCTTTCTTTTGGCGCTAGTTACGTTGTAGCTGCTTCCGTTCCGGAGATATAGCTATTTTGTCACAACAAGTCAGATTTGCACTTTGGAGTCCGTCAATCTAGCCGGGGCAATCTAGACCCCGGGACAAACGTTAAAATGCAATTTTAGCCAGGTTTCTTCAAACAGAGCAAAATCGCGTATTGGGGGGGGGGGGGATAGCCTCGCATTAAAATTGGGGCGTGGGACGATAAGTTCAAGTCGTACAATATTGCCACGTTGGAATTTTATCCTATCCTTTTAGCCGTTTTACTGTGGCCAGCTCCCTTAGCTAATTCTGTGGTAGTCTTCCACACCGATAACCAAGCATTGGTGTCCGTCATTAACAACCAGACTTGTCGGGACCCCCAACTTATGCATTTACTTCGGCAACTTGTCTTGGCGTGCCTGAACCACAATATCATCTTCCGGGCGGAGCACATACCTGGCAAGCTGAATTTACAGGCTGATCACCTTTCTCGTTTCCAGATGGAAGACTTCTGGAGTGCGTCAGCCAACTCCGCCATGGACGGCGAGGCCACGCCCATCCCACACAGGTTCCATCACAGCGCCTTGTTGCCACAGTGAATGCGTTAGTGGGGGCCAACCTGTCTAGGTCTTCACATATCGCATATAATAGGTCCTGGGAGTCTTACTGTCGGTTTGCCAGCGATTACCTTGCAGCCCGGCATCCATTTATATCACCCTCTTCCCTAATGCTTTTCATGGCGTATTTATGCCACAGCAAGCTCAAACCTTCTACAATCTCCACCTATATATCCGAGGTACGGTACTCGGCCCGACTGAGAGGCTTCCAGGACCCAGGTAGTGACTTCTTAGTTTCCTTGTCTCTGGCGGGGCTCGCAAAGTTACCACAACCTTTAGACGCTCGCTTACCTATCACCATTCCCATCTTGGATAGGCTGGTGTCCACGGTCCCGCGAGTAGCCCAATCTAACTACCAGCAGCTTCTCTTGAAAGCTATGCTGACCCTTGCCTTCTTCGCATTCTTACGCGTGGGCGAGTTCACTGTGTCCTCCTACAACCAAATTCCAACAATAACACTCTCCGCCATTCAATTAAACTCGCATCAACTCCACTTTGGCATGTCCGTCATTTTTGCTAACTATAAACATAGCGGGGGCACACGCCCCTTTCTGCTACAAATTCCCCGCCAGAGTTCAAACTTGCTTTGCCCCGTCTTGAATGTAGCGGCATTTCTCAGAGTTCGCCCGCCCGTCCAAGGCGCACTTTTCGTCACAGCAGACGGCAACCCTGTAAGGAAGGAGACATTCCGAACACATCTCAATCTACTTCTCAGGTGCAATGCCCTAGATCCCGCCCTATACAAGGGCCACAGCTTCCGCATCGGCGCGGCATCATGGGCCGCCGAAAGGGGGTTCTCGGACTCCCAAATCAGAATGCTAGGCCGCTGGAAGTCCGATGCTTTTAAAAAATACATTCGGAATGTCTCCTTCCACATCTAGTCATCAGCCGTGCCATAGGTACCGGGAGGGGCTAGCAGGCTGCCCCCCTTCCGCCCTATTTATACCAGTTTCATGCATTGGTACCACATCTTCTTATCCTATGTACAGGGCCTGGCAGGGGATTGGCAGGCTGCCGCCCCTGCTGGGCCACCTCATCACTGTCTCTTTGCCCTGTCGGGCCATCGGTTCATTTATCTTCTACTCACGTGGCCAGGCGGGGGACTGGCAGGCTGCCGCCCCCCCTGGGCCACTATGCGTCACTTCATTGTTACTTACGGGTGGTTGGGCTATATGCCCACTCTTATGCTGCACATGTGACCTGGCGGGGGGTCTGGCAGGCTGCCGCCCCTTCCAGGGCTATTTAGCGTTTTCGGCCGGGCGTGCATCAGGCCTGTATCTCTCCATCTTTGTACAGTCTATATCCATATCTGGTGAGCGGGGACTGACAGGATGTCCCCCCGCCCACCAGCGCCGTCGGCGCACCATTATTTACGGCCGAGTGCTGCCATGCGCATCACTCTTGTATTTCACGCATGTTGTATTTATTATCTCCGTTATGGAGGTAGGGTATCAATGCGAGGG
>NMRB01000059.1:647980-667203 GCA_002633025.1 Notospermus geniculatus
TGGATCTGAGGACGAGCAGACAGGATACGCCAATGAGAACGAGGCTCATATAAAGTCGGTGTTAAATCGTTGCGCTGATGAGGACAATCTTACTGGTGACTTTTCACAAAAATGCTCACTCCCCTGTGTGAACGGTAAACACAGAGATCTCAAATACGTCACACCTGAAACTGTGAAGCAACTGCTTGAAGGAGAATATGAGCAAGCTGTAGAATATAAAATCATCGACTGTCGATATCCGTACGAATACGAAGGAGGCCATATCGAAAATGGTGAGAATCTTTACAGGAAGGACGATATAACAAGTGAATTCTTGACTTGTGTGAAGCAAACAGAGAAACGTCTTGTGCTTATCTTCCATTGTGAGTTTTCATCAGAACGAGGACCAAAACTTGTTCGCTTTTTGAGGAACCAGGACCGTGAGATGAACAAGGACAATTACCCACATCTCCATTATCCTGAGGTGTACGTGATGGAGGGTGGTTACAAAAACTTTTATGAGCAGTGCATTGAGAATTGTGTGCCACAGACGTACAAACCTATGCTGCATCCTGACCATTCAAAGGACCTGAAATTTTACCGTTCAAAGACCAAGTTGAGTAACAGGAAGAAGTCGAAGAGGGGTGTTCCACATCGTCTTGTATTATAAACAAAAACTTGATGCAATATTGTGAATATGATGTGCTATCGATCGTGCTCTGTTGGGAAAGGGCAAATCATGTGACAAAAAGTAGTTTAGGCGGGCGTTTTCTCGGCATCTTTTTGTACGAAATGAAATTGTGCTGACTTTTATGGTGACGAAACGTGCCAGTAATGCCAATAGGAAGGTTTCGAAATCAAATGATAAACGTAAACGTTAACGACAACGTTATTTTTGTACCGAAAATGCAATATAAAATCTGGTTAATGTGTAGTACATGTACGAAAAATAACGTTGTCGTAAAGTTTACGTTTATCGTTGATTTCGAATCCTCACTAGTAGCCACTAAGTGACTGTTTTGTGTGAAAAGCATGAAGAAAGTTGAATTTTACTCAAAGCAGGTGCGTCTGCTTTGATAATACATGTACATGCACATCAATATGCCATTCAACATCTCCACTCTACTTCTCTGCAAGTAGCTTCCAAATTATGATGGCCAAGTTTCTGAAGTGAAACATGATAAGCTACGTATTTAATATTGTATTTAATAATTATTGCCAAGGCACTGTATTTTCATAATTGGCCTAATGTGTTGTACATACATGTAGATTTTTGTAAATACTATTTATCAGGAACTGTAAATAAACTCATCACAAACTCGATATAAAATACGTGTATCAATTTGATTTTTTACCAGAGTAAAGCCGATAGCAGATCGACCTTGCGACTGGAAGCAACTACCGGCAATGGCGTTTCCGGCAACGCACTGGCTATTCGTACCGTCACGGTGCAAATAACGCCAAACCAGTTCTTGTTCACACCGTCGTAAACAGCCAATCAGAGAGCTTCATTCCAGATATGCCAGATGAAGTTTATTTTACCGGTACCATCTCGCACGTACAATGCCGGATTTTTTTCCAGTATTCTTGATAAAAACGTTATTTTACCACCAGTTACAGGATAAAAAGTTTTATATCGATGCTTTTGGGCAAGGTAGGCCTACTAATGATTCCCCGTAGTTCGTCGCATGAGCCTCAGTGGCCGAGTGGTTAGCGTGGGTGATTCTCAAACGGAAGGCCGCGGGTTCGAGCCCCGTCATAACAGTTCTTGTTTTATCATTCAGTTTCACCTCCTTTTATTTTTCTTTTCGTCTTTTTATCAAAATCGTGATATCGATCCGTGTGACTGTCAGAAAACGGGGAACTGCATGCATTCTTGAGCCATTTTTTAAAAAAAAATTAGGGCCTCACTAGGCCTAGCTCTGCCTAGCTCTACCTAGGCCTATGAAAAATATTTTACCGGTAGGCCTATCATCATACAGCAGAGGCCAACATGTCATCATTAACTGTGAAAGGAGAGTGAATATTGGGTCACTCGACCCCGTCCAAGGAATAAAATTGCCCCTGGCTAAAATATCATTTTAGATCTGCTGCCCATCAGCCGCACGCAGCACGGAGGGACGGTGCAGAAATTATACATCACCGTCACGGTACGAATAATCATTCTCCACGCACTATTCTCACCGTGACGGTGTAAATAAGAGCTGGTTCCCGCACTATTCCCACCGTCACGGTACGAATAAGAACCGGCGGCGCACTATTCACACCGTCACGGTACGAATAAGAACAAGCGGCGCACTATTCACACCGTCACGGTACGAATAAGATCGGGTTTGGCGTTATTTGCACCGTCACGGTACGAATAGCCCCGGCAATGGTGGGCGACAGGCTGGAAACAGCAAGCAACTGATCAGTTGGTCAAACAGGTCGATGTGCGCGCTAGTTGCCGCTAGTTCCAGCCAGTTGCTCATGTTCTACTCGTTGCCGACCGTTGCTTCTAGTTCTTGCCTGTGGTCGATGTGCGCGCTCCGGATTGAAGACTGGATTGTGCCCATTTTGTTGCCGCAATGACCAGTCGTAGTCGATGTGCGCGGTCCGCTCATATCGACAGCGACTGTTGCGTTTAGTTGCTTCCAGTCGCAAGGTTCGCTGGCATGAGGCCGAGGGCGAGGGGCAGAGGCCTAATGTACCGTAAATAGGCCTATCAGTCAGCGCCACCATCGATGGCCAGAGAAAACATTCTTGTCTGTATGGCCATCAGGAAGTTGCACGAGCATCCTATTTAAGATGTCCTACTTTCCCCTGTGTGGTGAGACCTGAATACAGGCGCTATGCTACTGTATGTTTATTACCGTGACCTGGTTCATCCATGAACGTACGATCGATGGATGTCATATGATGGATGTGGCCAACAAGACTGTGGAAATTAATGTCCAAGTATTTGAATTATCTTAGTTATCAATTAAGCGTGGGAGTTGTTGCTACACATGAAAGAATGAGTTGAAGTATAGTGGCTTACCTAATGAAGGGTTAGAAAAGGTATCACAATGGGTCTAATTTCTCAAGTGATGAAAAAAATCTCCACCATTTTTACTGTCCAACACCTGGTCCCCTGCCTGTTACAGCCGCTACGCTATAGTCCTACAGTACAATAGGACTCGAGGACAGAGGACCCGCATGAAAATGATCCTAAATAATCTCGTCATTTGGTCCAAAAATCGTCCAAAAAGCACCAAGCCGATTATATTATTCAAATTGCTTAGCAGGGGACACAATTTCACGCCAAATGATTAGCTATATTGCGTCGATAATCATGCAGTAGATTACGTGAATGGAAAAGGAGAAAATGGAGGCGAAATATTGACCCACTTTTAAAAGTGTGATGATTTTAGTGGTGAGAATGCCTCAAGGCCAGCTCACCAAAAACATTGATTTTTTCAAAATATTAATGAATGTATTTTTTATAGGGCCTAGGCCTACATGTATCTCGGACGGCGATATACATGTATAACTAAAGGTGCCTCTCGTGACGTGAGTTTTCTCGCAGAAGTTGGCTCACAATGGGCAATTCACCATTATTTAATCCTCACGGCTAAAGCAAGGTAAAAATCCATCAAATGGACTTCAGCGTTGTCGTATCCGGAAAACTAGGGCAAACGGACTGAAAACGGATCGGATCCGTGTGCCAATGAACCTTGCTTTACGCTGGGAACAAAAATGACAGAAACAATTGCTCGCAGTTGAGTTGCCCATAGGCTAGAGAGCCAACTTGTGCGAGAAAACTCTCNACGAGCTTCAACTTTTTTTGTGGTGAAGAGGTACATGAACCTGCCAACATGATGCTTTGAATTCCATTTCTGACGATAACTGAGCTATTTTCAGCACAATTAGTGTTCCATGTACAAATGTACGTCAGCCTATTCAAATGTACACCGATGACCCTGAACACACATCGTTCGTGGGGTTCTCATTAATTCAGACCTTTTGTATCATAAGATCAACTAGTCGGAATTCAACAAAATTTGCAGTGAATGTGCAGAAGGGTCTTGCCTATCACATGGAAACGTCAGAATGCAAATCTGTTGGGTTTTAAAGGCATATTGTCCACATTTATAAAATGCTAAATTTGTCAGTTGAACCTTTATGGTTGATGCCTTTATGGTATCACACATAGGGCCGTATGCACGAGTCACACTTTCATTAAAGTCTGCCTGTGCTTTAGGCTAAAGTGCGATCCGTGAAAACTCGATAAAACAAGTGCAATGCATCAGTGGCACAGATTGGTCTCTTTGTAAATATTTGGGGTGGCCCTGATAAGGGCCGTTGAATTGATGACATGTCACAGGTATCTTTACTTCTTGGCAGATGGTTTCTTGGCGGTTGCCTTCTTGGCATTAACTGGCTTCTTGGCTGGCGTTTTTTTCGCAGCTGGCTTCTTGGCTGGCGTTTTTTTCGCAGCTGGTTTCTTGGCTGGCGTTTTTTTCACAGCTGGCTTCTTGGTTGCTGGTTTCCTCACCGCTTTCTTCGCAGCTGTTTTCTTATTGGGCGTCGCCTTCTTGGCAGCAGCTGACTTCTTTGCAACTGGTTTCTTGGCAGCCGGCTTCATCGCAGCTGGTTTCTTCTTGGGAGCTGGTGGTTTCTTGGCCTTATCGCTCAGCTTGAAGCTTCCACTGGCTCCTGTACCCTTGACATGGACCAGCAAACCAGCAGCGACACCTCTCTTCAGGGCGAGTTTCACATGACTATCGCAGGAATCCCCGACCTTGTAGTTGGCCTTGATGTACTTGACAATCGCCTGCCTCGAGGATCCAGTGCGGGCCTTCAAATCCTTCAGGGCTGCACTGATCATATCGGAATATTTCGGGTGTTCCGCTGGCTTCTTGGGGGCCGATTTCTTGATACTGGTGATTTCGATGCTGCGTCAGACATGATGATCGATGGAGGATATTCGCTTCAAAACGTAATGCTGTCAGCAAATGCCAAACAGTGGATGACAACTTCGCTCCAAGCCCGCTAATTTATAGCCCCCGCTATAATAAGTGCGGACGTAAACGAACGCAGGTGATTACGTAATCAATCCCAGTGAACGTCCACACTAAACGCCCCAACAAACTGGTGTGATTTGTGTTTTTTCGGTTTTACAAAAACCTCTTTTGCAGCAAACCTATCGGTCTAAATTCCTCCAAAATTTTGGAAGGTCTCCCTCAGTTATTTCACCAGAGATTGCTGGCGAGTCATCTTCGATTTTTATCGGGAAAATGCTTTTATTCGAGTACAATCTGCGCCTATTCGGTGATCAAGTACCAAAACATTCTAAGAACATCGAAACAAAATCAACATTTTTCATTCATTGGAGAGAATAATTGATTCATCGAGTTTATATTTTATGATAAAGAATTATTAATCTTTTGTATGGTTCAAATGTTTTTATGATCGAGTTAGTGTGGAAAGTGGCAATTCGGCTTTTATTCAATGATGTAGCACACGGAATTAGAGGCCACCTGGTTGACGCCGGTGTAACGTCTTTGAATGTTCCTCTTCTGTGAGTGTTCCCCGACTCTTGTCTGACGGAATAAGCTGCGACCTGACAACAAGGAACACACACTAACGCAGGTGATTACGTAATCAATCCCAGTGAACGTCCACACAAAACGCCCCAACAAACAGGTGTGATTTGTGTTTTTTCGGTTTTACAAAACGCACTGGCTATTCGTACCGTCACGGTGCAAATAACGCCAAACCAGATCTTATTCACACCGTCGTTAACAGCCAATCAGAGAGCTTCATTCCAGACATGCCAGATGAAGTTACCGATATCATCTCGCACAATGCCGGATTTTTTTTCAATATTCTTGATGAAAACGTTGTTTTATAACCACAACCAAGATAAAAAGTTTCATAATCAATGCTTTTGCGCAAGGTTTTAAAGTATCTAATGATTCCTCACAATTCGTAGCGCGTAGCATGAGCCTCAGTGGCCGAGTGGTTAGTGTGGGTGGTTATCAAACGGAAGGCCGCGGGTTCGAGCCCCGTCATGACAGTTCTTTTTTATCATTCAGTTTCACCTCCTTTTATTTTTCTTTTCGTCTTTTTATCGATCGTGATATCGATCAGTGTGACTGTCAGAAAATGGGGAACTGCATTCTTGAGCCAATTTAAAAAAAAAATTACCGGTAGGGCCTAGGCCTATGAAAAATATTTTATCATCAGACAGAAGCCAACATTTCGTCATTAACTGTGAAAGGAGAATATGGGGTCATTGGACCCCGTCAAAGGAAAAAAATTCCCCAGGCAGCTAAAATATCATTATACTGGTAGATCTGCTGCCCATCAGTCGCACTGTCCGAGTTACGGTGCAGAAATTACTAGTATACATCACCGTCACGGTACGAATAATCATTCTCCACGCACTATTCCCACCGCCGTGACGGTGTAAATAAGAGCTATTCCCGCACTATTCACACCGTCACGGTACGAATAAGAACCGGCAGCGCACTATTCACACCGTCACGGTACGAATAAGATCTGGTTTGGCGTTATTTGCACCGTCACGGTACGAATAGCCCCGGCCTTTACAAAAACCTCTTTTGCAGCAAACCTATCGGTCTAAATTCCTCCAAACCTTTGGAAGGTCTCCCTCAGTTATTTCACCAGAGATTGCTTGCGAGTGATCTTTGAATTTTATCGGGAAAATGCTTTTATTCGAGTACAATCTGCGCCTATTCGGTGATCAAGTACCAAAACATTCGAAGAACATCGAAACAAAATCTACATTTTTCATTCATTGGAGAGAATAATTGATTAATCGAGTTTAATTTTATGATAAAGAATTATTCACCTTTTGAATGGTTCAAATGTTTTTATGATAGAGTTAGTGTGGAAAGTGGGAATTCGACTTTTATTCAATAATGTAGCACACAGAATTAGAGGTCGCCTGGTTGACGCCGGTGTAAAGGGCTCCGCACACTGGCGACTAAAATAGGGGCGACTACCGATGCGACTACTACGTCGCCTGCAATAATTACCTTTGAGGTCGATCAGTGATGTTATCCACGACATCACTGACCTTCCAAATAAGCATTTGTCGCAAACGAGTCAACAAAACTAAAAAAACTAAAAATATGTTCAGTCGCCTCTGTGGTCGCAAGGGCGGTCGCCTAGAAAATCGCTCAAAAAATCGCCAGTCTGCGGAGCCCTTTACGTCTTTGAATGTTTCTCTTCTGTGAGTGTTCCCCGACTATTGTCTGACGGAATGAGCTGCGACCTGACAACAAGGAACACACACAGAAACGTATTGATCAATTTGCCAGCGTTTCTTAAACAATAAAGGGAAACACTGACATACGGAACACTGACAGATGTCACACCATGCATGATCTGAGACTTTCAGTTTCCCGATATCCAACCTAGAGCACAAAAAACGACACACAAAATGATAGCTACATAAAGTTGTCTCCGAACTTTGCAGATTTTCGACCCCAAGCGGGGTCTTCCTCATGCAGTGCACATTCTACGTAATAGATCGAGATCCCTAGTAGAGAACCCAAGAGATCTACTAGAAAATGCATGAGGAAAGACACCGGTTGGGGTCGAAATTTGCGGCGAGTGCTACTTTCCCACCTGTATGATCACCAAAATGTGTAATTATTCGGATTATTGAAGTGTCACTTTCAAGTTCACATACAGCGTATCAAATATACACCAATTTGTTAATTAGAAAATCTAAGTGCGAAACATGTGTAGAAGTAGTGTCAATAATATAAGAAAATAAAATAAACATTGGCTGAAGTTCTAATGATGTACATGTATTCCTAAAGCCTCGTTTATGTCGCCCTTACGTACAGTCAGAACTAGTTGGCAACTGATAATCGGCGCGTAGTTGGAACTAATTAGTCACAACTACAATGTGACATAAGCGCTCGGGCGTCAGCGAGTAACTGGTTGCCAACTAGTTGCAAACTAAAAATATCCAGATCCTGAAAGTCGCACATGTTCAACTTACTTAAAATCAAAAGAAATCTGTGTCGACATAAGCATTCAAAAGACGGCGATAAACTACATGTAGTTCCAGGTAGTTGCGACCGATCGGTATTTTTCTAGTCGGTGGCGACATAAGTTATCAATTGCAACTAGTTGACGCTATTTCTATCACAGCGTAGGGCGACATAACCGAGGCTTTAAACCGGTTTTCTGTCTTTACGACATTTTCAAAAGTGAATACAGAATGAGACAAATTACATTATATACATGAAGTTGTTGTCATGTTACCCAGGCGAGTAATCATGGATACAGTAAACAAAACAAAACTAAACCAAAGTAGAACAAGTCTGGGAAGGCCTAATTCTTCCCTTGTCACGCCAGTGACTTTCTATAGCTAATCATGGTTTGAAATAACTAATTGTACATTCAATTAGTAACGGACCAATGTAGTCCAATGAGGTGTGGTGAGAATCCTTATGGTGCCTGATTCAGGCTTGGGTTGAATTTTCTTATGAAATGGGATTCCATAAGTTTTGTCCGTGTGTCATCTGCAGAATTCATTTTGAAAAGAGGACAAAATTTGAAACGTTTGCCTCCACAGAGGCGTAGCTATCGGGGGGAGGGGGAGGCAGGGGGGCTAATGCCCCCCCCCCAGGTGGTCCGGAAAATGTGTTTTTCATGCACATTTTCACCGAAAATTAGCAATGGTCTTTTGCCCACAGAGGACCTTTTGCCCCCCCCCCCAGGCCAAAAAAGCTAGCTGCGCCCCTGAGCTAACTGTTAATTGACTATCAGTCTTGGACTCTTGGTTCAAGTGAACTGAATTGAATCAAGATGGGCACGTATGAATTACTCACGTGAAATTTCAATTTTCAATTTCAGTTTATTGCTCAACAATACAAAATTGCTAAGAGCACAAGAATCAACAAAGTATATACACCAATGCTTTACAAGATGGAGGTACAGAATATAACAAGTGGAGTTAATCAACCGATTTCTGGTAATGCTTTTGACAGGAACTTAGAGAGTGTTTTTAAAACTTTAGTAGAGCGTTAAAAAGAGCCTTATACATGTACTTATAAAAACACGGTAATATGCATAATTATTGTTCAGGTAACAGTATTTTGATGATTGCAATGACGACTTTTATCAGAGGCCTTGTTTTCACTTGAGCTACGAAGCGACCCTTGAGTTCAACCATATGGTTAACCATGGTTCAACCACGTATGTAGCACATCAAAAGCGGAAGTAATAACAAAGTGACGGATAACTGACTTCTCTATTCACAAAAAACACTCCTTTCCTAAATTACATGATAGGTTCATGACAGTTAAACAATCAGAAAAGTACATCTACAGTGTGTTTCAGAAAAAACATGTCATCTACAAAGTGTTCCCTGAAGCTAAAACCCAGAAAGATTTTGGGCTATAAATCTGTAGGCACGTAGAGCGGGATGTAAAATGACTGCTCTTGAAATTTTTGCTCTGATTGCTACATGCATGACTGCACAAGGGGCCTTTACCCTTACCTGAATGGGTTCAAAACGGTGCAAAAACCAACTTTGCACTGTGGACAAATGATACAATGGACAATGCCTTGGCAATTCCATAATGATACACACACATCACCGTAAAACAAAACATTTATTGCATTTCTTACATACAAAAGGTAATTTTTGCTGGATTTAACCCTCCATAAAGCGTCCTTCGACATGAAATCCATTGTGCACGCCATTTTGGTTTTTGCACCATTTTCAACCCATTCAGGTAAAGGCATCTTGTGCAGTCATGCATAAAGCAATCAGAGCAGAAATTTCAAGAGCAGTCATTTACATCCCACTCTAGCTCCAGATCGTTCTGAATTTTAGTTTTAGGGAACATTTTGGAGATGACACGTTTTTTCTGAAACACCCTGTAGTGGATATCATCAAATGAATAAAAAATAAATTCCACTGAAATTAATATAATTATCAAATTTTAATTTTTGAAGTGAGTCGACTACTTGTGCATGTACATATTGATAAGTGCCTGATGTGATTGATTAACAATGGGTTAATTGGGCTTAGTGATTAGAATTTCTTGGTGCGTGAACGACCAAGGAAACTGTATGATGGACGATCGGTTCAACCTGATTTTGGATACCCCAAGCCAAAGGTGGTGCAGAGGCCAAGCTGATTCGTGGGCAGTTCCTTGACCAAGGCGTCACGTCAGGGGTCGTAGTCAACTACTTCATCCAAGCTGCCTAAAATTTGTATCTGAAACAATGTCAGGAAATTTACCAAGGTTTAGCTGACTTGGCGATCATGCAAGCTGTATAAAATCATTGCTAGTCACCACAGGAACGTCATTCATTGATTCACACCTTTCAAAGTTAAACAGAGTTATTAGCCACCTATAAATACCGTCCAGAGACAGACTGGCAGTCATACCTTCTCCAACATCAGACAGCATCACATCATATCTACCAAACTACAATGGATTCTTCGTATATTGCTCCGTCTACAGCAGAAGACAGAGTCAGCCATTTGTCACTTGACGAAGAAGACACGAGNGAAACGTTTGCCTCCACAGAGGCGTAGCTATCGGGGGGAGGGGGAGGCAGGGGGGCTAATGCCCCCCCCCCAGGTGGTCCGGAAAATGTGTTTTTCATGCACATTTTCACCGAAAATTAGCAAAATATGGTCTTTTGCCCACAGAGGACCTTTTGCCGCCCCCCCCCCCAGGCCAAAAAAGCTAGCTGCGCCCCTGAGCTACTGTAACTGTTAATTGACTATCAGTCTTGGACTCTTGGTTCAAGTGAACTGAATTGAATCAAGATGGGCACGTATGAATTACTCACGTGAAATTTCAATTTTCAATTTCAGTTTATTGCTCAACAATACAAAATTGCTAAGAGCACAAGAATCAACAAAGTATATACACCAATGCTTTACAAGATGGAGGTACAGAATATAACAAGTGGAGTTAATCAACCGATTTCTGGTAATGCTTTTGACAGGAAATTAGAGAGTGTTTTTAAAACTTTAGGTGGAGCGTTAAAAAGAGCCTTATACATGTACTTATAAAAACACGGTAATATGCATAATTATTGTTCAGTAACAGTATTTTGATGATTGCAATGACGACTTTTATCAGAGGCCTTGTTTTCACTTGAGCTACGAAGCAACCCTTGAGTTCAACCATATGGTTAACCATGGTTCAACCACGTAGCACATCAATTCTGTGGCCCCATGCATGAACAGGATAACCCACATTTGGTGAAATTGATAAAATTGACCCTACCACATTATACTCTTTCCTATATGTAATTATCTCCCAAGGTTTGAAAATGTGGGTTATCCTATTCATGCATGGGGCCACAGAATTAGGAAGTAATTACAAAGTGACGGATAACTGACTTCTCTATTCACAAAAAAACACTCCTTTCCTAAATTACATGATAGGTTCATGACAGATTAACAATCTGAAAAGTACATGTACATCTACAGTGTGTTTCAGAAAAACCGTGTCATCTCCAAAGTGTTCCCTGAAGCTAAAACCCAGAAAGATTTGGGGCTATAAATTTGTAGGGACGTAGAGTGGGATGTAAATGACTGCTCTTGAAATTTTTGCTCTGATTGCTTCATGCATGACTGCACAAGAGGCCTTTACCCTTTACCTGAATGGGTTCAAAACGGTGCAAAAACCAACTTTGCACTGTGGACAAATGATACAATGGACAATGCCTTGACAATTCCATAATGATACACACACATCACCGTAAAACAACACATTTATTGCATTTCTTACACACAAAAGGTAATTTTTGCTGGATTTAACCCTCCATAAAGCGTCCTTCGACATGAAATCCATTGCGCACAGCAGAGTTGGTTTTTGCACCATTTTCAACCCATTCAGGTATTAACGGCATCTTTGTGCAGTCATGCATAAAGCAACCAGAGCAAACATTTCAAGAGCAGTCATTTACATCCCACTCTACGTCCCTACAAATTTAGCTCCAAATCGTTCTGAGTTTTAGTTTTAGGGAACATTTTGGAGATGACACGTTTTTTCTGAAACACCCTGTAGTGGATAACATCACAAGCTAAAATACATGTTATCCACTGGTTAAATGAATAAAAAATAAATTCCACTGAAATTAATATATCAATTTTTAATTTTTGAAGTGAGTCGACTAGCCTACTTGTACATGTACATATTGATAAGTGCCTGATGTGATTGATTAACAATGAGTTAATTGGGCTTAGTGATTAGAATTTCTTGGTGCATGAACGACCAAGGAAACTGTATGATGGACAATCGGTTCAACCTGATTTTGGATACCCCAAGCCAAAGGTGGTGTAGAGGCCAAGCTGATTCATGGACAGTTCCTTGACCAAGGCGTCACGTCAGGGGTCGTAGTCAACTACTTCATCCAAGCTGCCTAAAATTTGTATCTGAAACAATGTCAGGAAATTTACCAAGGTTTAGCTGACTTGGCGATCATGCAAGCTGTATAAAATCATTGCTAGTCACCACAGGAACGTCATTCATTGTTTCACACCTTTCGAAGTTAAACAGAGTTATTAGCCACCTATAAATACCGTCCAGAGACAGACCGCAGTCATACCTTCTCCAACATCAGACAGCGTCACATCACATCTACCAAACTACAATGGATTATTCTTCGTATATTGCTCCGTCTATAGCAGAAGACAGAGTCAGCCATTTGTCACTTGACGAAGAAGACACGAGAGACAGCGGCCTTGGTAGTGATGTCCATTTTGATGAATCTTTTACATTTTCCGATATTTTTGGGCATGATGTCCAATCTCCAAAAGCCAGCAGCTCTCATGTGCATATCAAAGCAAGGAGATCACGTGCCTCTGCACGCAGGACGTTTGATTCACCAATTCGCAGAGATTCGTTCGGATTCTCTCAGTTGGAGGACATATGTTGGAAAGAAATCGACAGCAGCTTCGATGCGTCATACGTGACAGGCTTAAATGGACTCAAGCTGACATCTCCTTTATCAGAGTCACTTTTTCCCAGTTCAGGAAGAAGTCGAAGAGGGGTGTTCCACATCGTCTTGTATTATAAACAAAAACTTGATGCAGTATTGTGAATATGATGTGCTATCGATGTGCTCCGTTGGAAAAGGACAAATCATGTGACAAAAAGTACTTTAGACGGCGTTTTCTCGGCGTCTTTTTTGTACGAAATGAAATTGTGCTGACTTTTATGGTGACGAAACCTACCAGTCATGCCAATCGAAAGGTTTCGAAATAAAATCATAAACGTAAACGTTAGAACAACGTTATTTTTGTACCGAAAAGGCAATCATGGTTAATGTGTAGTACGTACGAAAAATAACGTTGTCGTAAAGTTTACGTTTATCGTTTGATTTCGAAACCTCACTAGTAGCCGCTAAGTGACTGTTTTGTGTGAAAAGCATGAAGAAAGTTGAATTTTACTCAAAGCAGGTGCGTCTGCTTTGATAATACATGTACATGCACATCAATATGCCATTCAACATCTCCACTGGTACTTCTCTGCAAGTAGCTTCCAAATTATGATGGCCAAGTTTCTGAAGTGAAACATGATAAGCTACGTATTTAATATTGTATTAATAATAATTATTGCCAAGCACTGTATTTTCATGATTGGCCTAATGTGTTGTACATACATGTAGATTTTTGTAAATACTATTTATCAGGAACTGTAAATAAACTCATCACAAACTCGATATAAAATACGTGTATTTAATTTGATTTTTTAGCTCACTGGGGTGAGCTATTACGATGGTGCAGCGTCCGTCGTCCGTCGTCGTTGTCCGTTAGCAGGGCACGTTTCGTAACCGCTGGAGCTATTGATCTGAAACTTGGTACATATATACCCCTAGGTCAGATGACCCATGACACCAAGTTTCGGTCCGATTCGACTCTCAGTTTGGCCACCAGGTGGCGGAAACCAAAAACACAAAAAGTGCAATAACTCCTGAACTAATGACTAGATCACCTCCAAATTTTTATCATAGGTGTAGCTAAGAAGGATATATAATATATATAACGAGTTTTTGATTTGACCTACTTTTCAAGGTCACAGAGGTCAAAGTTCGACAAAAGTGACGAACCTGCCACAATTTGTCATTATTTCACCGAGCGACTTCATATCTTGCATAAACGTGCATTGGAGGGGTACCTTAAAAAATACCAAGTTTCGGCCCGATTGGACATCCAATATGGCCGCCAGGTGGCGTAACCTGAAAATCAAGTAAGTGCTATTACTCAGAAACGGCTTGACGCAGAGTGCTCCAATTTGATATTTACCTCCATCTAGATGACCTTTACATGTATGTCAAATTTCGGCCTGATTTGACATCAAACATGGCCGCCAGGTGGCGTAACCCGAAAATGATCAAAGTGCTGTAACTCTGGAACGACTTGACCCAAAGCACTCCAATGTGCTATGTGGCCCCCTGCAGATGACCTTTATGTGCATGTGAAGTTCCAGCCCGTTCGGACATCCAATATGGCCGCCAGGTGGCACATCTCAAAAATCATCAAAGTCCTACCTGGGAATGACTTGACCCAGATTGCTCATAACTGATATGTACCTCCCTCTGTCATTAGACTATTATGTCCAACCCAGTGAGCACATGGTCCATGGACCATTTCATTACCAGAGTAAAGCCGATAGCAGATCGACCTTGCGACTGGAAGCAACTACCGGTAATGGCGTTTCCGGCAATGGTGGGCGACTGGCTGGAAACAGCAGCAACTGATCAGTTGCTCAAACAGGTCGATGTGCGCGCTAGTTGCCGCTAGTTCCAGCCAGTTGCTCATGTTCTACTCGTTGCCGACCGTTCTTCTAATTCTTGCCTGTGGTCGATTAGTCCAGTCAATCTACGAAAAAAATGGCCAAACCCTAAACAAATTGCAACAAGAGTTTTTTTGCCGTTTTCTGGTACAGTTTCATGTGCTCTACAACATACTAAAAGTCCCAAAAAATCCCATCCCCGGAAATTGGTCAAAATCCCGTTTGAATATTGGGAACTGACTTTTATCATTGGACGTCAGTCAGACGCAACGACTACGCTTTGTACAGGAGAATGGGAGACGATGTACAGCTAACTTTTGAACGGTTGCATTTACACCCCATAAATGTATTACCAACAGATAGAAATGTGGCGCCTCGGAACCAAATAAGCTTATTCTTTGGAGTTTTTAAGCAGTTACGTAACTGGAAATGACTTTTTTTGAATTTTGGCCCATTTTTGTGTTAATTTATATAAACACGCCCTCTCTTATTACATGACAACTGAAAACAGTTAAAAATATGTTTGTCTGATTCCGAGGCACCACATTTCTATCTGTTGGTAATACATTTATAGGGTGTAAATGCAACCGTTCAAAAGTTAGCTGTACATCGTCTCCCATGATGAAGTCAGTTCCCAATATTCAAAACGTCATAGCGGCTGTTGCGGGCAAAATATTATTTGGCAACATGACTTTTCTGAAAGCTGGGTACCAAGGGTAACTAAATCTGTTTCCGCAGAACGATATAAGGACGACATAAGGACGTGGACTAATTGGCGAAAAATTTAAAATTCTCACTTGACCTTGACCTTTGACCTTGACCATTGCCTAAGTCGGCAATGTGCCGGAAAGTTAGGCTACCTTCTCTAATATAATCGACAGTACCGGGATTCGAACCCACGCCTCCACATAAGGCAACACCGCCAGCATTGAGGGAAAGCGTGCACACCACTGTGCTAAATCCCCATCTTCAAAAAAGATGGTTCAATAGCCAGCTTAATGCATGGAGTCCCTCAATACCCTGGGGAAGCGCGGACCCGTGGTGACACCTATGATGTTTTCTCTAATATAAGGATTGATACTTGGATCAAATGAATACCACACATATTAAGACAACAATTACATCCATTTGACAAAAATCGTGATTTTCATGGTCGGTTGCCATGGAAACGGGATTTTGACCAATTTCCAGCGATGGGATTTTTTGGGACTTTTAGTATGTTGTAGAGCACATGAAACTGTACGAGAAAACGCCAAAAAAACTCTTTTTACAATTTGTTTAGGGTTTGGCCATTTTTTTCGTAGATTGACTGGACTAGATGTGCGCGCTCCGGATTGAAGACTGGATTGTGCCACTTGTTGCCGCAATGACCAGTCGTAGTCGATGTGCGCGGTCCGCTCATATCGACAGCGACTGTTGCGTTAAGTTGCTTCCAGTCGCAAGGTCGATCTGCTCTCGGCTTAACCCACACGCACCAGTACAGTTTTGCTTCACTGGGGCCGTCTTGTTCTCCGGTCTGACAGGCATGTTTACGAACGTTGCAAAGGACATGTAGTAAGCTTATTTTTTTTCCAGAAAACATTGATTTTTTTTCAAAATATTGAATGTATTTTTATAGGGCCTATAGGCCTACATGTATCTCGGACGGCGATATATAACTAAAGGTGCCTCTCGTGACGTGAATTTTCTCGCAGAAGTTGCCTCACAATGGGCAATTCACCATCGTCACGGCTAAAGCAAGGTAAAAATCCATCAAATGGACTTCAGCGTTGTCGTACACTGTTAGAAATTATTAATTTTACAGTAGTAATTTTGCAGTAATTTTACAGAAAGTGCCTGCAGCAGAGTCCCCAGGACTTTCTGTAAATTTACATAATTTTTTAATGGTATGATTCATGTTTTCCTGTATTGGTTGGACTCCATTGGACATCCCATTATGATGCCTTCTGAGATCAGTATGAAAATATAATTTGGTCAGCCTCCAGTCAGGTCTCTCTTAACATTTATTTAAGTCTGTAGTTTTACAGATCACTCTGTGATTTTACAGATCCAGTCCTGGGGACTCTGCTGCACAGATTTTCTGTAAAATCTTCTGTTATTTCTAACAGTGTATCCGGAAAACTAGGGGCAAGACGGACTGAAAACGGATCGGATCCGTGTGCCAATGAACCTTGCTTTACGCTGGGACCAATGACAGAAACAATTGCTCGCAGTTGAGTTGCCCATAGGCTAGAGAGCCAACTTGCGCGAGAAAACTCTCCCGTGGAGAGGCACCTTTAGGGGCCGTATTCATAAAACTACTTAAGTCTAAGTGTGATACTTATCTTTTGTGTTGAACAAAGGATAAGTATCACACAAGTACCGCATAAACTCGATGAAACAAGTGCAATGCATCAGTGGCACGGATTGGTCTCTTTGTAAATATTTGGGGTGGCCCTGATAAGGGCCGTTGAATTGATGACATGTCACAGGTATCTTTACTTCTTGGCAGCTGGTTTCTTGGCGGTTGCCTTCTTGGCAGCTGGCTTCTTGGCTGGCGTTTTTTTCGCAGCTGGCTTCTTGGCTGGCGTTTTTTTCACAGCTGGCTTCTTGGTTGCTGGTTTCTTCACCGCTTTCTTCGCAGCTGTTTTCTTCTTGGGCGTCGCCTTCTTGGCAGCAGCTGACTTCTTTGCAACTGGTTTCTTGGCAGCAGGCTTCATCGTAGCTGGTTTCTTCTTGGGAGCTGGTGCGGGTTTCTTGGCCTTATCGCTCAGCTTGAAGCTTCCACTGGCTCCTGTACCCTTGACATGGACCAGCAATCCAGCAGCGACACCTCTCTTCAGGGCGAGTTTCACCTGACTATCGCAGGAATCACTGACCTTGTAGTTCGCCTTGATGTACTTGACAATCGCCTGCCTCGAGGATCCAGTGCGGGCCTTCAAATCCTTCAGGGCTGCAGTGATCATATCGGAATATTTCGGGTGTTCCGCTGGCTTCTTGGGGACCGCTTTCTTGACTGGTGATTTCGATGCTGCGTCAGACATGATGATCGATGGAGGATATTCGCTTCAAAACGTTATGCAGTCAGCAAATGCCAAACAGTGGATGACAACTTCGCTCCAAGCCCGCTGATTATAGCCCCCGCTCTAATAAGTGCGGACGTAAACGAACGCAGGTGATTACGTAATCAATCCCAGTGACGTCCACACAAAACGCCCCAACAAACTGGTGTGATTTGTGTTTTTTCGGTTTTACAAAAACCTCTTTTGCAGCAAACCTATCGGTCTAAATTCCTCCAAAATTTTGGAAGGTCGCCCTCAGTTATTTCACCAGAGATTGCTGGCGAGTCATCTTCGATTTTGATCGGGAAAATGCTTTTATTCGAGTACAATCTGCGCCTATTCGGTGATCAAGTACCAAAACATTCGAAGAACATCGAAACAAAATCAACATTTTTCATTCATTGGAGAGAATAATGATTCATCGAGTTTGCATTTTATGATAAAGAATTATTCACCTTTTGTATGGTTCAAATGTTTTTATGATAGAGTTAGTGTGGAAAGTGGCAATTCGACTTTTATTCAATGATGTAGCACACGGTGAATAGAGGCCGCCTGGTTGACGCCGGTGTAACGTCTTTATACAATTTCCATTAGGGAGGTTTCGAAATCAAACGATAAAAGTAAACGTTAACGACAACGTTATTTTCATAGTACACATTAACCAGATTTTATATTGCATTTTCGGTACAAAAAGAACGTTGTCGTTAACGTTTACGTTTATCGTTTGATTTCGAAACCTCCCTATTCTTACCTAATGAACCTACGGGAACCAATGACATTTTCAATGGCTAGTATTCAGAAAAGCTGCTTTTACTTAAGATTTGCACAGCAATGTCCAATCAATGTAAATATACTGCAAAACTTGAAGTAATGAGCAGTTGCTATCTTTTATGAATATCAGAAGTTTCTAAGCCAAGCGGTCTAGAAACGTGCGACCCCTGTTAACGACAACGAACAACACGCCATAAGAAAATATGGGCGGTTATATGTGCAAAAATAGGACGTTGCGAAACGAAGATATTCTTTTGAAGAAACGGATATAAAAAACGCAAAACAAGAATAAAATCCGATAGGTTAATTCTTTTTACGACGATCGAGGTTGAAAAACAAATAAAATAAGGCACTGCCGCTGTTTTTTAATGCGGAACGAGGACGTCGGCAGTCGACAACCATTTTTGTTGATCGTCTTCTGATGGTTTGGAACGCGGACGTTCAGAAACGAGGACGTTGAGAAAAAAAGACGCTAGATGGCGCTGTGAACGCGAAACGAGGAGGTTGCCGATCGACAACTTTTTTAGATGAACTTCAGCTAAAAGTTTGGAACGCGGACGTTCAGAAACGAGGACGTTGAGAAAAAAAGACGCTAGATGGCGCTGTGAACGCGAAACGAGGAGGTCGCCGATCGACAACTTTTTTAGATGAACTT
>NMRB01000059.1:667917-678939 GCA_002633025.1 Notospermus geniculatus
AATCGCATCGCACCCAAAATCGAACTTGACCTAGATTTTATGGTCATACACACCCATATGCAATATGAAAATGATCCGTCAAAAACTGAAGGCGCTATCCATCTGACAAGGGAAAAGTTTACGGACACACGCACGCACGACAGACCACCACTAAAAGTGCCAAGCACAGCATAAGCCCTTTTGGCCTATGGGCCAAGCGGGCTAAAAACTGCAGGGAGAGCTCTAATGTACTCAGATAGAGCGTAGTATACATTTTACACTACGCTCTGACCAGGGACGGATCCACTCAGGATTTCGGAAAAGAGGAGGCGCACTGTGCTAGAAACATTAAATCTGCGGTGAATTTCAATGATTTGCTCGAAATTTCAGAATTTCACGGTCAATTTTAAACATTTTTTGGTCGAAAGGGTGCGTGCGGCGGGTGTGCCCTCTTGCATGCTGTGGGTGTTCCTGCTGACGTCGTGACATCGTGCACCGATGTCCAGAATCGCGGCGATGATTCGCTTTTTTCAAAGTGAATACAGAGGGGCTTTATTAAGGGTGAAAAAATATTATAGCGATGGATTTGACTCTGGCCATGTTCTCATTTCGTCATTCCACATAGAGCGTTACTAAACCAAATTGCTGCCTTTTATCGCTAAATACCAATTATTAATCTGCAAACAGAATGATGGTTCTCTTTTCAATGTAGAGCCTACTTTTCCGTCCAGTGTTGTTTTTATTTGCAAGAGTGCTTTTCAACCCGAGTCTGTTTCAGGTTCTCTGTTCACCGTCAGCGTCTCGCCAACAAAACCTGCCGTTGGAAAAACATTCACCGTCAATTGTTACATCCCGAATCCAAGTGGATTCTCAGTGGACTGGACGAAGAGGAGCGATGCATTATCTGGCGCTGATGCTGTCGCAAAAGCTAACAGTCTCGGATGTCGCACTCCACCCATCTCTCGCTACAGCTGGAGTAGTTGCAATAAGCCAAGCTCCACGTCGAGAACCTTCAGCCTTCAAGTTACTAATGCTAAAACTTCAGATTCTGGTTATTGGTACTGTACGGATATAGGCCTAACCTGTAGAAGCAATCCATTGAAGATATCAGTCCAAGGTATGTATCCTCCAGCCCAATCTATACAGAATGATATTGGGCCGATTTCTAACTGGTCATGCGTGATTTTCTTTGTTACAAAAGAATGAAGAATTGATGGCCCCTTTTTGGATAGTATCTTTGTAAAACCTTTTTTGTTGCACCTTCTTATGTTTTGCACGCTTGCACTGGTTGTACTTTAGTACGAATAAAGATTAATTAATTTCATACGAGTAAAAATCCACACGTTATGATAAAAGATGAGAATTACTTGATAAAAATGGTCCATGGACCATGTGCTCACTGGGTTGGACATAATAGTCTAATGACAGAGGGAGGTACATATCAGTTACGAGCAATCTGGGTCAAGTCATTCCCAGGAAAGACTTTGATTTTGGGTTATCCCACCTGGCGGCCATATTGGATGTCCGATCGGGCTGGAACTTCACATGCACATAAAGGTCATCTGCAGGGGACCACATAGCACATTGGAGCGCTTTGGGTCAAGTCGTTCCTGAGTTACAGCACTGTGATGATTTTCGGGTTACGCCACCTGGCGGCCATATTGGATGTCCGATCGGGCCGAAACTTCACATGCACATAAAGGTCATCTGCAGGGGACCACATAGCACATTGGAGCGCTTTGGGTCAAGTCGTTCCTGAGTTACAGCACTTTGATGATTTTCGGGTTACGCCACCTGGCGGCCATATTGGATGTCCGATCGGGCCGAAACTTCACATGCACATAAAGGTCATCTGCAGGGGGCCACATAGCAAATTGGAGCGCTTTGGGTCAAGTCGTTCCTGAGTTACAGCACTTTGATGATTTTTGGGTTACGCCGCCTGGTGGCCATGCTTGAAGTCAAATCAGGCCGAAATTTGACATGCATGTAAAGGTCATCTAGATGGAGATAAATATCAAATTTGAGCACTCTGCCTCAAGCCGTTCCTGAGTAATAGCACTTACTTGATTTTCAGGTTACGCCACCTGGCGGCCATATTGGATGTCCAATCGGGCCGAAACTTGGTATTTTTAAAGGTACCCCTCCAATGCATGTTTATGCAAGATATGATGTTGCTCGGTGAAATAACGACAAACTGTGGCAGGTTCGTCACTTTTGTCGAACTTTGACCTCTGTGACCTTGAAAAGTAGGTCAAACCAAAAACCCGTTATATATGTTATGTATCCTTATTAGCTACACCTATGATAAAAATTTGGAGATGATCTAGTCATTAGTTCAGGAGTTATTACATTTTTTGTGTTTTTGCTTTCCGCCACCTGGTGGCCAAACTGAGAGTCGAATGGGACCGTGGGTGTCGTGTCGTGGGTCATCTGACCTAGGGGTATATATGTACCAAGTTTCAGATCAATAGCTCCAGCGGTTACGAAACGTGCCCTGCTAACGGACGACGACGACGACGGACGACGACGACGGACGCTACACCATCGTAATAGCTCACCCCAGTGAGCTAAAAATTCAGCAATCCCAATCTTTTCTGACCTGACCAAACATCCATGCGAACCAGCCTTTGCGTTACGAGGGTAGTTATGTAAAATTTTGTTGCCATTAACTCAGTGATGTAGGCCCCCTACACAAGATAGGTATCCTGTTTTTTCACTTCCAGCATCAGCAGACAAACCTCAGATCACCGGAATTACTGTCAGTGTTTTATGTAAATTTTGGTACCATTCAGTGATGTGCAAGTACATGTACAAAAGGTTGGTAACCGGGTTGTTTTCACTTTCAGTTCCACCAGGCACCCCTCAGATCACCGGATTTCCTTCTGGACCAGTGGTGGTTGGGGCACAGCTGAACCTGAAGTGTGTGGCCTCACCACCTGGTGATACATATGACTGGTACAAGGATAATACCAAGCAGACGACATCTTCAAGTTATGACTTCCAAGTGAAGAAGGAGAGTGCTGGGGTATATAAATGTGTGGCAAGAAATGCAGTGGGGTCTGCGACCAGCAGTGATAAGAGACTCACTGTTTACTGTAAGTATACTGTGGACTTCGGTAGAATCAACGCCAACCAGAATCAACGCCAACCTTCCGATGGGCAAGTCCATGGTCAAATTCGTGATATATATACATGTATCCGTGACGCAACTAATTAGCAAACAGTCCACTAATTATGAATCACAACGAACTTAATTCATACCAGGAGCATAGAAGGACAAGAGCCTGACGTGATGCTATTTCATCTTTTCTGTGTGGTTCCAAAATTTGCAGAAACAGCACTGAATAAGTGAAAGAATGTCACGTCTGAGACCGTGGAATTGCCCCGATGGCAGAACTTGCCATATCATGGAATGCAATATTACCTTGTTGTCTTGACTGAACGGAAGACACCACAAGGTATACCGACCCTACGTATCACAATTCATTGTTTACGTTCAATGTTTGTAAACATGGATGTTTACATTATGTTATTTTTGAATTTTGGGATATGCCGACCCACCAAATTGAATACATGTACTTTCGGTATCAAAAGAATTACTGATAAGACAAAGGAAGACCGGACACACAAACATGTACAAATGTAAATAAAATGTAAACAGACAATGATTTCTTGGACGGCGGAAATACCCGTGTGATACATTGGGTCATATTCATAAAGGGTGTTTACGACTGAGACGCGTGTAACTTTGTCAAATGCATGGTGGAAGTGTGTGCATTTAGTGACGTTACACGCGTCCAATCGCCCTTTATGAACATGGCCCATCTTTAACAACAGTAGGCCTAATTCTTTGTAAGCACAGTATGCTGAATTTGTTCCTTGTGGGTCACTGTTGTAGAGTTAAATGATCTTTATATATCAAAGTCACTTCCTGATTTAAAATCCGTGAGGGGTGCAGTGGAGCGATCATTTTTGTGTCGGTATTTGAAATATATCAAAGTCACTTCCTGATTTAAAATCCGTGAGGGGTGCAGTGGAGCGATCATTTTTGTGTCGGTATTTGAAATATATGTCAAACTATATGGTCGAAAAAAAATTCTGCATTCCAATCCAACAGGTTGTGCTTTAGGCCTCGAGACACCCTACTCGAGGCCCAGAAATATATCGATATAAAACAAACTGAACGACGAAATGCTTTGAACTTAATTTCAGTGACATGAATAAGAGTATGCTTTTTCGTCTTTTCTTCCCACTTCACAGTAATGATTCTACTCTACCCACCAGATAAGGCATCGCATTTGAAGACAAAATCGTTATCTTGTAAATAAAGGTCCTCTGTATTGAATTTTTGGGTTTTTTCAGAATGTTTTAGGAGAATGCAGATGCAGGTCTCATATCCTCGTGAAGGTCCCCAAAATACGTTCCTGATACGTACTTCAAAGAATCGACCCCTAGTTCTCAGCACACGTTGAAAAAAAAACTGCAGCAGAGCTCTAATGTATTTAGATAATTTAAAGCCCCACTGTGTTGAATTTGAAAAACGCAAATCATCGCCGCGATTCTTGACGTCAGTACACGACGTCACGACGTCAGCGTAGTGTAAAATGTACTGCGCTCCACCTGAACACATTAGGGCTCTCTCTGCAGTTTTTGTTCAATGTGTGCTGAAACATATGCCTTGATTCTCTGAAGTACGACGTTTCAGACAAGCATTTTGGGGACCTTCACAAGCTATGAGACCTCTATGTGCTCTCTCCTAACATTTTGAAAAAATCGTTAAATTCAATACAGTGGAGCTTTAAGCATAAGTACATTTCACTCTANAGCAGAAAAACTTACAGCGTTACATGTAGGTGTATTCGATTGATACCTTCCTCACTGGCAAGTGATCGCGCCGACATCCCTATGGTCACTGGCATAAAACGACACCATAGAAATTTACCACTTCCTTCAGGGTATATATATAAATATATATAAATGTTTTATTACGAAGAAATATTACAACTAAAATTTACCTAGCCATGGCTGAAGCGGAGCATTAATAGCCCTGGCACTACATCAGACCACAACCAGAACAACATACAAAAGAACATAATAATTAAGTTTGAGATAGGAGTAATTGGATATATAAACACAAGATGGAGGTAAACCTGGTATTACTGACAAGGACATCAGCAATAATCGCAGCAGAAAGACATAGAGAGACAGCAATGGAGGAAAAAGAAAAATCATTGCTGGACCAGTAGTTTTTTATGAATCAGAGACAGGAATTGACTAGTTAGTTTTAGTATTTTTTTACATGTGACAGTGTCAAGTCTTTGCGAGCCGTTCAGTAATAGGATATATTTTTCATTGGAATTAAGCCGGTTATAAACCTGATTAAAATTATGAATCTGTCCAAGGTTAATCATAAAATCACAACGCTCATTTGCGAATAAAGTACAATTGAACAACAGGTGCTTCGTGGTTTGGGTATTGAAACCACAGTCACAAGCAGGATCAGAAACCCAAGCAAAATTGTGTGCGTAAAGATGGCTTTTGAAAATCAAGTCACACCTAGACTTGTTGATAACAATTTCCTCTTCCCTACCCTACTCGAAATTTTGGGTGATCATGGACTCATCATTGGTAATCATAGCTGATCATAGGTGATCATTGGTGATCACGGCTGATCTTTAGTCATCCACACCAATCAAAGCCATCATCTAACTGATCTGGGCCATCGTTGACTGATCCGGGTGATCTAACAGATCATTGAAGCCCATCGAGCTGATCATTGGGAGATCATACTGATCAAGCTGGCCACTGAAGATTTTCTACAAGTCGACCAATCCCCTGCCATCACGACGATCAGTTCAGAAGTAGAAGTCGACCGATCACAACGATCATAGGCCAAAACAGACCTAGCAACCTTGCACTAACTGGACAGTGAGACCTGTCATCTCCCGCCAAAATTCAAACAGGTCAAGATGGATTAGGTCACACGACACAGCACACTGTTTCAGCTAATTTTCCATCCTGGTAAGATGTTGTGTCAGAATTTTGAGGATATCATAGAACTAGAATGTGGTGAGAACCCAGCTAAGTAACATTTGGCAAGAAAATGCCCATCAACTTCAAATATTTGTCAAGTTGGTGGACAATGTTCAGTGCATGCAGGCAAAGCACATCATCCATGTACGGTAGGCCTAGGGCCTATAGTCATGATGACGGCATGGTTGGGTGCCAGTGTACACAATACAGTCAGCATGGATGCTAAGGCAACAGTGGCATATTGTTGCATGTCGTCTAAACAGTGTACCCAGGTTGCAGGGTTAGGACTGGTTAAAGCTGAACTGCATGCATAAAACCAGGGCCTCTCACGTTTTAAAAAAACACCCGCGCCACAGCGCGGGCAGTGTCTGAAATAACCTGGGACATCCGCCATGTTTTAGTGGGACTCCAAACATGATAGAGTACCCAAGCATGTAGGTGGCAGCACCTTATTTTCGTCCTGACCATCAACAAGTGGAAGTCACGTTGTATGTACATGTGCATGTAGGCCTACATACCAGAAGCCCATGCAGGCCATCGGTATAGTACAGGCTATACAGACAGTACACGCCCATCTCATGAAAAGGCGAAAAGAGCTGTAATAAAACAAATATAAGAGAAGCTGGTTATACGAGGCCTGACACGACTATCATAAACTCAAAAATTAGCCTACAACATTCACTTGCCAGATGTTTCACCTATCGGGCCCCGCCTATCCATAGGCCTCCGGAACATGCATGCACACACTGAGCTAAGGGACGAACAAAAACACCCCAATTTAGGCCTACATGTAGCAAATATGAGAACCGAGGCCGAAATGAAAAAAGACGGAAAACAGTACTATGAATGCTCACCTTACACATCCTGATAGTCAAAGGTAGCCGACATAAACCAAAACAAGCGGAAGACTCCTCACAAATATTCCTCGCCACCGAATGTTGACGTGTCATGGCCCTATTGTGTTTTTGCTGTAACCTCGGCCATATGATCAATACTCGATGAACGTTGCGAAACCTGGAGACGACTATACCCAATACGCAATAACTTCGCCTAGAAAAGGGGCACGAATAAACCAGCGAACCGCTGGTGTAGTGGTAAACGTGCCGGCCTTCCAGGCCAATACTTGGAGGTTCGAATCCGGATCCGGGCTGTTCCTTTTTTCATTTGAATACTTTTTCAGTATTTCGCTTTTCTGATATGTTGGCCTACATGCACATGCACTTACAGCGTTGATCACTTGGTGGTGGTCAGGACGCAAATAAGGTGCTGCCATCTACATGCTTGGGTACTCTATCATGTTTGGAGTACCACTAAAACATGGCGGATGTCCCAAGTTATTTCAGGTACTGCCCGCGCTGTGGCGCGGGCGTTTTTTAAAAACGTGCGAGGCCCTGGTTTTATGCATGCAGTTCAGCTTTAATGAGGGTCCCGACCAGGTTTAGGATCAGGGCAGGGCAGGGGTCAGTGACAAGGGTTGAGCATGTTGAGTGTCAGGGTTGGTTAGGGGCTTGGGCTAGGAATTAGGGCGACGGCGTAGTATCAGGACTGCATGGCATTTACCCATTCAGCCATATTGTGTAGTACCGTAGTGACTTTTCTGCACATAATAACTGTGACAATGAGTGCTGCTCTTGAATCACATTACAGTCCAGCCTTCAACCGTCCTTCCATGACAGGTTATGTACATGTATGTAGGCAGGCCTACGTTCAACACAACAATGGCCTGACCTTGACACAATAATTGATTGCAGGATCGGTAGGATCAGTTTGATCAGTGGATCGCCCTGATCAGTGGAGATCGGTATATGATCAGCCGTGATCGGTATGATCAGCCGTGATCGGTTTGATCAGTATGATGGGTCGACGATCGGTTGTTGCCAATGATCGCTTTGATCAGTTGAATGATCGCTTTGGGATCAGCATGATCATTTTGATCACCTATGATGTTCCAAAAAGGCGGCGGTGATGGCCCATCATGTTTGATCAGCTAGATCAGCTATGATCATGATCAGCCATGATCGGCAGCCTATTTCCAGTAGGGTAGTAAGATCCAGTTTCGCTCCATATAAAAATTTCCTGAGATTATATCTAAAAGAGTTACGGGTTGCAAAATTTTTTAAGTACAGAGGTAATTTTTCCCACCTAACTATTGAGGAACAAACTGTCATACTATGCAATTTTGAGCTGCAGTGAAGCGGTATAACAAAATTTCTTGAGTTTCTGGTCATGCGCTGTGCCAAATGATGACGGAAGGTATTGTAAATCTCGCTCCCATCATGTTTGATCAGCTAGATCAGCTATGATCATGATCAGCCATGATCGGCAGCATATATTTCCAGTAGGGTACCCAAGCCTACTACTAGTACTAGTATTACTAGCATGACTACCGGTAGCTATAGCCTAAAAATCGCAGTTTGGCTGACGGGAACAAAAGATGAATGTGTTCGTTGATTTAGGGCCTAGGGCCTAGGCCTACACTGTTAGAAACAAACAGAACATTTTTTTTAGAGAAAATATTTTACAGAATCGTGTTAGTAGTAATTCATAAATAGTATACTCAAGAAAATCTCTAGTTAACTTTTTAAAGCAGATATTTCTGTTGAATAACGGGTTTCGTGATAGGACTATATCGACATGTAATTTTGTAAATGACGGACGGGAGTTTCTTAATTTCAACAATAACTTTACGGGTCTAACTTACTGCACTTAACTGTCATTTTACAGGACTATATTGTTTCACAGATTCGGTAGTCTCAGGAAGATAGTGCTGTAACGGTTAGATTTATACTGTTACAACACGACTTCTTCTTGATTTGTTGGTAGTTGTATTCAAAATCGTTCCCTTTTTAGTTTGGAATCATAAGCCGTGGTTACACTACATAGAAATTCCCGGGTTTCTTGACACCCGGGTCTAGCCCAACTCTGAAAAATCCCTCCTCAGGCCCGGTGCCCGTCAACGCCCGGGCGTCAACGCTACTCAAATTTTGTGACGGGGACCTAAATTAAGCCCTCCAAAACCCGTTCGAGCTCGGAGGGGATTATTACACCGCATTTTTAACAGGTGTGTGGACAGAAAAAACCCGGGTTCGACACGGGTTTTTTATGTAGGCCTAGTGTAACAAGGGCTAATACCGGTAAGTAGCTAAAGCGAAAATGACATGAATTGCGCACATCGTCATAGGCAAACTGCACACAGCGCCACCTCCAGTCTTCGACCTAGTGACACTGCCATCAGTTCCCTACTTTCTCGGCGGAGCGATCGTAGTTCCAATACATGCCAAGTGGAATTGAAGAATTTCATGGGCACGTATACGAAACGTTTTTTCGTCGACCTAATTATCTGATTGGTCAACATCAGAAGCACGTGACAGCTGATAACCACATGGTCTTGTTTACATTCTGCCAATGCAGTGTCCTGATTGGTTGAGCAAACCAAGAACCTGTTGANTCTGTTGTTAGGGAGTGTTTAGGTCTACTTTTTGCCAGTGCTTCGTCAATAGCTGCCTGTAGTTGGATGTACATGTACATTGTATAGGCTTGACCCTATTGTCTATATGCCTACAGCACTGTACTTGTACTGACCTGTGAAGAACTCGCCATCCTTCCAGCTCGACGGCTTTCACGCGAATGACAGCGACACCTGGGAGGTATTTGGGGTAATGGTGGTCTGAGAGAGGTGTTCGATGAAGGACCTGGGCGTTTGAACTTCATCTACCTGCCGCGCCACGTGCTGTGGCGCGGTAGGTATTTTTTTATTCAGCCGAAGCGCTGGCGTAATGCAAAGATGTCAGCTTTAAACACCTTCCCTGAAAATACTGGCCCAAAATCAACCTTCGTTGTTGCAAAGTTATAGGCCGGAAGGGGCTCAGACGGACGGATGCGCCGACTGACTGACTGACGGATGCACAGGGGTTTCTCTATATCAACAATCATAAATTGTGTGATATCTGGAATCAATAGCTACGTCCTGTTGTCAATATTGCAAAGCATAAGCAGCTGACGTTGCTTTGCTCTTCTCTTACACAGGAATTTCAACAGTGCTTGACTTCCATCCTTTCGTTTTTTCCAGTTCAAAATACCAAGGTGTTTTTCACTAATAATCCAACTGCTGCCGTCCAGGTTGGTCAGGTGAAAACGTTTCGATGCGAGACAGATGAAAGTAACCCTGTCAACGGTATAAAGTGGTATATGTACAGAGGATCGACGTGGCAAGATATAACAAGTGGAATATCACCATCAGAGAGGAATGGGGCACGTGGTGGTAAGATCAGGATCAGTGATGTATCCATAACAGCAACAAAGGCCATGAACGGTGCCACGGTTAGATGCAAGGCAACCTATGACCTGACGGGGCACTATTTCAGTGCGAATGCTGACACAATATTGAGTGTAAAATGTGAGTACATGTGCATGTATATAAATGTTTAAGAAGTACCATCATAATCTGATTTATTTGCGCGATTGCCTCCTATAAAGAAATCGACAAAATTATTCAGCTGCTTTTCCACTTTTTCGGCAGAAAGAAACATCGGTCATTAGTATTTCCATCAACACTTCACTGACATTAACATATATCGTACCCCAAGGGAGAATCCGTGAAATATGATTGGTCAAGACGCGTCACGTGAGCAGTGAACATTTTTCAATGTCTCCCGCTCAAAATGCAATGTCCACCGATCACGGAAAACAAAATGGCAACAATCTTTTTTGCCGCTTCGAAAGTTTGAAGTCAGCACTCGCGCCGCGATTGGGATACTTTTTTCGAGTCGACTGACGTAGTATCGATATCGACATAGCACGAATACATTGAAGTATGAGTGGAATAGAGGGAATAGCATGTTTAACAACACTTATAAATGCTAGGCCTACCGGTCCCCACCAATGTCAATGCGTTGGGTGACCTCAAACGACCATAAGGACCACGAGCCGTATGCACAACTTATTTCCCTTATCTTTTGTTTGGAACAATAGTTTAAAGCTGACGTGAACGAACAAAAAGCCCCCATGCGA